>CAUYQG010127970.1:0-28478 GCA_963574415.1 Tarsius wallacei
GAATTTATTATTTTAAAATCAGCTTGAATATTCTAGTTGGTCAAAATTTTAAAGTTTTATTTTGTAGAATTGGCATGACCTAAGTTTTCAAGGTGGTTTTTAAAACAAAACAAAAAACACATTTTATTTGGGAGTACAAATTAAAATTCGCTGGGTTTGGTGGCTCACATCAATAATCCTAGCACTTTGGGAGGTTGAGACAGGGAGATCACTTGAGGCCGGGAATTTTGAGACCAGCCTGGGCAACAAAGTGAGACCTTAGCTTCACAAAAAAATTTTTTTAAAAAGCCATTAGAGGTGGTGCATGCCTGTAGCCCTAGGTACTTAGGAGGCTGAGGCCAGGCAGGATCACTTGAACCCAGGAGGTCAAGGCTGTGGTCAGCTGTGATCAGGCCACTATATTCCAGCCTCGGCAACAGAGTGAAACCTTGTCTAAAAAAAAAAAAAAATCGGCCGGGCTTGGTGGCTCAGCCTGTATTCCCGCGTTTTGGGAGGCTGAGGTGAATGAACTGCCTGAGCCCAAGGGTTTGAGACCCACCTGGGCAACTTGGCGAGACCTCATCTCTACAATAAATAAAAAATTAGCCAGATGTGGTAGCATGCGCCTGTAGTTCCAGCTACTTGGAAGGCTGAGGCAGAAGGATCGCTGGAGCCCGGTAGGTCGAGGCTGCAGTGGCCAGGAGCGGCCACTGCACTCCAGTCTGAGTGACAGAGTGAGACTCCAACTCAAAAAAAAAAGAAAAAAATCAAATTCAGGGCATACATATAGACTGGGTGGGTCTTTAATACATCCAAAGACTAAGGAAGAGGTTAGGAGTTTTATTAGAAGGAAAGATGTTATGCACTGTTTTGAAAGAAAGCTCATTGGCACTAGAGAAGCTTTTTGAAGCTGACGAGCTGATTGGTTAGTTAATGATGGAGGTAGGTAAAACTAGTCTTAGAGTCCTGGCAGGTTGTTTCAGCAGCTAGTAGGTAAAACCACTCTTAAGGTTACATAGCAGGCTGTTTCAGCAGCAGGGCTTGTAGATAATTAAACTCTTTAAGCAGGTGCTATGTGCCCCAAGTGCTTTTACCCTGGCTTCCCAACTCTGATTTAGTTTAGTGTGACAAGAAAGAACAATTTGATTAATCAACTTTCACAGTGTCATAAGGAAATAAATGGAAGTCAGATCAGTCAGCTATGTTTTCTTAAACAATGTGAATTGTACATTACTTTTTCATTTATAGATTTTTTACTAAGCCCTAGTAACATGAAGAGGAAGGAAATCTTGTCCTAAAGGGGAAACTAAAAATTCTGCAATTATACAGTTCAGCATTAACTGACCCAGGGGAAAAATAGAAAATATTAATTGGCATTAGCTTATACATTTCTTTCAAAGTAACTCCATATCCTATTTACAGGTTGGTCATCTCTTCCTCAGGCTCTCCCATGAGGAGCTTTTCTAGTTCACAGTTATCATTCACTAGGTGAAAAGACCCCTGCCAGTTGTAATGTTCCCAAACCCTATATTCTAGCTTGTTTTATTTTTTAAATATTGCTGACTGAACACAATATTTAGCACATAATTAAAACTCTTCTTAGAAGTGATATGGAATGTCTACAAGCAGAAAAACCAATCTCCAGTAGATTATACTGAAATATATTATTGTGGATAGCAACATAGGCATCCTCTTGGTGAACCACTCTAAGGGAAACAGCTATATCCTGGCACAGGTGTTAAAAGAATTTCATATGCTATGAGAAGACCAATGACTTTTCAGGGACTTGTCCCACCTGACTTGATGACTGATGGCCTTCACTACCACCTCAGCCTAAATGGGTCAATGCTAGAAAGTGAACCTCTTTATTAATAGGTTATTAGTAGGTTTTCCAATATAATCTAGAAAAGCACTCACTATGGCTCCCAGGAAAAAAACTGTACAGCCTAGTAGTCTCTGACATGAGGAGTCTATTAAAAAAGCAGTTTGGCCTAAAATAGTTCAGTCTGTTCTGGCGGGGTCCACACTGGTTTCCTCACATGTGCTGGGTAGGAGTGGGCAGGAGCACCCATGTGAGCTAACACTACCAGCTTGATGAAACTGGGTGGAGAGTGCAGAAGGCCTCTGAGGCCATGAGGACATCGCCATGCTGGGCCACTCCTTCCACCTTCCACCCACTCACCTAAAGCACCAAAGGGAAAAAGTGTGGGACAGGGGGGAAAAAAAGGCATCCATCCATATAGTAGAAAAGCAGCTGCTCAAATTACAAGACTCACAAACAAGATAAAAAGGAAAGGTTAAAAGACTGAAAAGGCCTTGCTTCTCAACATTATTGGTAGAAAACTGCAGTGGTTTCACAATCATCTTGATCCCCAGAAAGTGGGTTATTCAAAGGTGCTTGTGAAAGGTATTTAAATCAATTTAATTGAAAGGTATTTAAATCAATTCAACAGTGAGCTGGAACAGACTGAATTACATAACAGCATCAAAGATAGGCAGGAAAGGCAGCACTGTTCCCCGGAGACAGTCATGAAGCAGATGCTAGAGCACCAGCAACAGCAGTATGAAGGATATGTCCTTGAGATTCCAGGCGCTATAAATGCAAGTAATCTGAAAATGTTTAGAGAATGGGATTTTGATCTCAACAAATTGCTAAACATTAAAATGAGAAAACTCTGTGCTAATGATACATTTCCCAAGAAGTACAAGACAAAAACAGTTACAACTGTAGACAAAAACTTAGGGGTATTGAAACTAAAAAATGAATCAAATGACTCGGATGTGGAAATGACTGCAGTGGACTAATTGTCTTGAATTGAAAATAGACAGCATCAAGTTATACTCACCGATTATGGCACATAATTGTCAAGATACAAAAATTTGTTATTTAACTCATTTGTTTACATGATGAAAATTTCACTTGCAGTCTCAAAAGTGATATTATAATTATTTAAAAATGAAGGTTGCTAACTTATTTACATTAAGTTGCTAAAATAGAAGTGCTTTGCAAAAGTTATTTAATCTGAACTCTGGCTGGGGAGCAATATGAGTGAGGACAAAAAAAAGTTTTAATTATTTTTCTCATGTGTATTTAGACAAGATCGGCCATGTTCAGGGTGGTATGCCCTAGACTCTCACGTGTATTTTGGATTGCCTAATCTCACATTTTGTGAAATGGACAGAAACCTGTTTTTTAAATGGTTGGTTCCTGTAGATACTTCTTGAGCTGTGATGATAGCAAAATTGTCTTTCAGTAACAGTGTCACAGCAATCTTCCCCTTAAACATTAAACCTATTTTTTTATAAAGTATGAGAAAATGTGATATGGAATTTGTATACACTGATGGATTGTACATTATTTATTATCATCTGACCCAGAGCTATGTGATAAATAAACAATGCCTGTTCTTGTTATGTTTGGCTCCCCCACTTAATCTGTTATCTTTTGGCAAAAGGGATAAATAATCTCAGATTAGCTTCTTTTGATTGTATATTATGTTCTGTTTTTAGTGTGAAAAGTGATAGGTTTTATTTGTGGAGACAGAACTAAAGATTAGAGAATCAATGATTTTAATTGTGCTGTTTTTCTTCTAAGAGATAGGTTAAACTGAAATGTAACTCAATATTTCAAGTAACATGAATAACATGGATACTGTACAATTTTGTTCCTCAGAGAACTTGTTAAATGGAAGTATCCTTTAGTCTGTTTTCTAAAGTATGCAATGCAAGTGTATTTGAGTATTTCTAAGAATAGAAAAAAAATCCATTCATGCTGCATGAGGTTAACTAGATATCAATTACGTTTTCTTAATGTTGAAGTACTATAACTTTTTTACTTCTGATAATAAAAAGTATAATTTATCTCCATAAGAAAAAAGTAACTCAAATGAACAGATTATAGAGGTAATTAAAGATCATAAACTGACAGTTTATTTATTGATGCAAGAAACCTAATGGACACAAATATGGTAACCTAAATGTTTATTGAAATAATTTCCTCTATTTTTGAGGAAAGGGAGAGTTAAATGGATGAATATTTGAACTCTGGAAACTTAGCCTACTATCCCCACCTTTTTTCCCCCATTTAAGTCATTCAGTGTTCTTCCAAATCCTTCCCCCCCTTATGTCTTCCCACTATTCTGCTTCTTTCCAACCACCCCATTTCCTTGGCATTTCCTTCTTTCACTCTTCAGGAAACAACCACACCTTCACCTATGACAATGCTTCTATTTTCATTCAATCCTCTTATATCTTATGCTTGGAACTCACCCATCCTCTCCACACAGGCTCTCTTGCATGACTCAGGTTCCGCCATTCCTCCCCTCGCCTCTACATTTATTCCTCCACTTCTTAGACCTTCTATAATTACTCTTTTATTCCTTTTCCTAAACTCTGATCCAAATCTGGAGTTTGAGATATGGAAAGAAATAATTCTAACCCAAGAAAATTATATCAATTCAGGAATATTAGTGAGTGAGAAATTATATGTGAAAATATTAACACATGGTCTGTGCTTGCAAGCAAGGCATATCAAAAGCAGATTATGGAAAAAAGTAAGAAAATGTGTAGAAGAACTGGAGAGATATCAAGGAAAGTAGTAAGAATGAACATCATTTTCATATTCCTCTTCCCCACAGTCTAAGGCAAAGTAGGGCCTGTGAGCCAAATCTGGCCTGCCCACCTATTTATTTATTTATTTTCTTATAGACTTACTGGAACAGTCACTCGCATTTGTTTACATATTGTCTATGGCAGCTTTAGCACTGTAACAGCAATGGCAGTAGTGACAGAGACGGCACAGCCCACAAATACTTCTCTGGCTCTTTATGAACAAGGTTTGCTGACTCCTGACTTAAAGCATTTTACCTTCTGAACTTTCATTCTCCCTCTACCAAGAAATATAGAGTTGTGGGATGTACATTATTGATTTTTCTCTTTAATATTGATTCTCTAGGGTTTTCCAGATATTCTAGCATATCATTTGCAAACAGAGAAAATTCAGAAGTTGACAAATCTTTTCTTAGACAGTACATGGTAGGCTTGTGGGCAAGATTCACTGGTGGATGTTAAAATTAGTAGGCAAAAGTATGATGGGAAGCATGGTATTGACATAGTTGCAAAGTATCCTCCCACAAGATTCTCATTACTTACAAAGAGAAAAATAGTAACTTTACAGTGGAAAGAACTAGCCATCTTAATAAAATTATCAACATTAAAATCATCAGTAATAAGACACATTGGCATTATGTACCCCCTTGTTTAATGCCATCAGTTTTCCTTGCATCTTTGCTTTAAATGTATTTCATAGATCCTGATTTATAGTGTTTATATTATGATAATTTTTTGCTTATAAATCTACCTTTTCACCTAAGAGTACAGTCATGCTTCACTTAACAATGAGGATGCATTCTGAGAAATCTCTCATTAGGCAATTTCATTGTTGTCTGGATGATCAGAGTGTATCTATGCAAACTTAGATGATATAACCTATTATACACCTAGGCTATAAAGTATAGCCTATCGCTCCTAGGACACAAACCTGCACAGCATGTTACTGTTCTGAATACTGTACACAATTGTAACACAATGGCAAGTATGTGCATGTATAAACATAGAAAAGGTACAGTAAAAATGTGGTATTCTAAACTTAGGAGACCACCGTCATATGTGTAGTCTGTCATTGATCGAAATGTTGTTATGCAGCACATGACTGTATTTTATTTTCCTTTTTATTATTATTTATTTTTGTAGAGACTAGGTTTTGCTGTGTTGCCTTGGCTGGTCTCAAATTCCTGGGCTTAATCAATCTTCTCAGCTCACCTCCCAAAGTGCTAGGATTATAGGTGTGAGCCACCATACCTGGCCATGACTATATCTTAATAGGAGATTTTAAAATTTCCAGGCAAAAGAGCCTTTGATATTTTATTTTTGTTCATAATTTCTAGTTTTATTGTATGTAATCAAATAGTGTAACATCTTTATTTTATGGAACTACTTACATGTTTCTTTGTGACCTAATATCTGATTAATTTTTGTGATTGTTCCAGGCGCACTTGAACAGAAGATATAATCTCTATCATCAGGGTATAGGATTAAAAAAATATGAATAAGATCTACTTTACTGATCATGTTGTTTAAGTCATCTATCTTCCATCTTATTCTCTGTTGACTTAATCTGTCGTGAATTTAGAGTGGTACATTAAAATCTCCGATTACTAGTGTGTTTCTATTTACATCTCCTTGAACATTCTATAATTGTTGCTTCCTAGAGGTAAGTGTCATGATTCCGGTGACTAAATATAAATTAATTTAATTTAATTGGTTTTTAAAGCAGGATTTATTGAGAAGACAGAAAAGCTCCCACAGTGGGAGGGGACCTGAGGGGTTGCCCCATATAAATTTTATATCCTATTTGTGACCTGTGGCACTTAGCATTTAAAAGAGCCCTGCCATCTCTGTGACTTTTTTTTTTTTTTTCGGACAGGGTCTCACTCTGTTGCTCCAGCTGAAGTACAGTGGTATGATCCTGGCTCATCACAGCCTCGACTTTCTGGGCTCAAGTAATCTTTCCACCTCAGCCTCCTGAGTAGCTGGGACTACAGGCACATGCCACCATGCCCAGCTAATTTCTATATTTTTTGTAGAGACGAGGTCTCACTATGCTGCCCAGACTGGTCTCCAACTCCTGGGCTTAAGCCATTTTCCCACCTTGGCCTCCCAAAGTACTGGGATTATAGGCATGAGTCACTGTGCAGCCCTCATCTCTGTTAGTTTTAATGTTTTGGCTTGAGTTCTACCTTGTCTGATATCATTTTCTGAAATATCTTTGTCATTCCTTTCTGAAATACTTTTAGGTGGGTCTCTTGTACACAGTATAAGAATAAAGCTATATTAATCAGACTGAAAACCTTTTTCTTTTAATAGGTGAGTTAAGTAGATGCATATTTATTGTTATGACTGATATGTTTGTTCTTAATTCTGTGGTTGTATTTTATTTGTGTATATTTGAGGTTTACAATGTAATGTTATGGGATACATATACCTAGTAAAATGGTTACTATAGTGAAACAGACTAACATAGCTATCAACTCACACAGCTACTTGTTTTATGACAAGAATGGCTAAAATCTACTTATTTAACAAAAATTCCTAATACAATACACTTTTATTTTTATTTATTTATTTATTTTTTGAGTTGGAGTCTCACTCTGTCACCCAGGCTGGAGTGCAGTGGTACACTCACGGTCACCCCAGCATCGACCTGCTGGGCTCTGGCAATCGTTCTACCTCAGCCTTCCAAGTAGTTGGAACTACAGGTGTGTGCTACCACGCCCAGCTGATTTTTGATTTATTATAAGACGAGGTCTTGCCAAGTTGCCCGGGCTGGTCTTGAACCCCTTGGGTTCAGGCAATCCACTTGCCTCGGCGTCCCAAAGTGCTGGGATTACAGGCTGAGCCACCAAGCCTGGCCAATACAATTTTATTAACTTTAGTCCTCATGTTGTAAATTAGATCTCTAGCCTTATTCATCCTACATTTCTGCTATTTTGTACCCTTTGACCTACGTCTCCCTATTTCCTCTCGTTCTCCACTTCCTGAATCCCCTAAGGTAACCATGGTTTCATTCTTTATCTCTGCGTATTTGAGCTCTTAAAAAAAATTCTACATAAAAATAAAATCATATAATATTTTTCATTTTGTGTCTAGCTTATTTCACTGAGCATAATGTCCTCCAGACCAATCAATGTTGTGGCAAGTAGCAGGATTGCCTCTTTTTTTAAAGGCTGAATAATATTCCCATTATATATATGTACACCACATTTTCTTTATCCATTTGTCTGTCAATGAGTATTTAAGTTGCTTCTATTATCTTGGCTACTGTAAATTATGTTGCAATGAACATGGGTGTGCAGATATCTTATATGGTCAACTAATTTTTGGCACGGGTACAAGGGGCACAATGGGGTCCAATAAATGGTGGTCTTCAATAAATAATGCTGGAGAAACTGGATTTCCACATACAAAAGAATGAAATTGGATCCTTATCTTACGCCATACACAAAAATCAAATCAAAATGTATAAAAGACACAAATGTAAGATGAGAAAACATAAAACTCCTGGAAGAGAACATAGGGAGAAAGCTTTGTCATAGTATTTTATAATTATATATATAGTATTTTTCTATATTTGCTATTTTTAAAATCTATAAGATGGGTATCCTTTGTACTTTAACTTATAAACTATTTTTAAATTTCAGAAGGTTTGCCTTTTTATTCTAAATGTTCTTAGTTCTCTGTTTTCTTATTTAATCTTTTGGTATTCAGTCTCTCAGTTTTAATTGTTATTATTTTGCTTTTCTTCTTCAGGGAATCTAGCAACACGAATGTTATTTCTCCTCTGTCTGCCTCCCATTTGCACTATTTTCTCTCTAACCCTTTAAAATTATCTCATTTTCATTCTCTCAGGGTTTTTCCTTGCCTTTGTTAAATGACTCTAGTTACATTTTCATTTGAGTCTCTTCTCTTTTGTGTACTTTGTAATATACCTTCCAATTCTGAGATAATTTGATCTTTTCCTTCCATTTCTTTCCTAAGTTCAATCAATTCTCATTTCACTTCTGCCTCTCCCGACAAGGTCCAAACCTTGGGCAGGTGTAAGACAGCTCTTCCTTGAATGCTTAATCTCAACAGCTTATATTTGTTATTATTGTATTCTTTACATGTATCCTTACTTCTTGTTAGTAAATACTATGTTATTCCAATTTCCTATTATTGACTATAGTAAACAACAATTTATTGTATATTTCAAAATAGCTAGAAGATGTGAAATGTATCCAACACAAATAAATGATAAATGTTTGAGGTGATGGATATCCTAATTACCCTGATTTAATATTACACACTGTATGCAAGTATTAAAATGTCACATGTACCCAATAAATAGGTATAATTGGCCAGGCATGGTAGCTCACGCCTGTAATCCCAGCACTTTGGGAGGCTGAGGACTGTCTGAGCCCAGGAGTTTGAGACCAGCCTGTACAACTTGGGAAGACCTCATCTCTACAATAATTCAAGAAAAATTAGCTGAGCATGGTGGTGCCCGCCTGTAGGTCCAGTTACTTGGAAGGCTGAGGTGGGTAGATCACCTGAGCCCATCAGGTCAAGGCTGCAGTGGCCATGAGCGCACCACTGCACTCTAGCCCAGGCGACAGAGTGAGACTCTGACTCAAAAAATAATTATATATGTGTGTGTGTGTGTGTGTGTGTGTGTGTGTGTACACACACACATATATATAAATGTATAAGTATTGTGTATCAATTAGAAAAATTTTTTTTTCTGAGTTGGAATCTCACTTTGTTACCTAGGCTGGAGTACTGTAGCACAACCACAGCTCACTGCAGCCTCCAACTCCCGGGCTTAAGCGATCCTCAGCCTCCTAAGTAGCTGGGACTACAGGTGTGTCCCACCATGTACAGTTAATTTTTTTAATTTTTTGCAGAGACAAGGTCTTATTATGTTGCCCAGGCTGTCTCAAACTCCTGGGCTCAAGCAGTAATCCCACTTAAAGTGTTGGGATCACTGGCATGTACCACTACACCTGGCCAATAAAATTTTGTTGTTGTCATTCTTAATAATGATTTATTTAGTCTGAGAAGACAAAAAATTTAATAAGGTGGTACTGAGCATGAGAAATAAGACTATACAAATTTCTGTGTTAATATTGCAGATAAGAGAACACGCTTGTTTGCACACGAGAAAAATATACAGAGGTGGATTCATGATGAAAAAGAAACACGAGACAATTTCTGCAGTAAACACTAGAAAATTCTGTAGGATACACATTTTAAATAATTCTTTAAATTAATTTTTTCCTATTCAAATTACTACATATTTCTCTCTCCTGACTGGACTCAAACTGACACATCTTTTTTCTTTTACCACTCAACTGGCAAAGGATACTTCTCCCTTCTTCTTTTTAAATCATGCATATTTTTTACTTTCCTAAAGTTCATAATCTGATCTATATGTGCACTTTTTAGTATGTTCATTTTTAGGATGGGTTTAGTCTTTCTGGCACTGGTTTTAGATCAACCTTAAATCCTATTGTTTATTATTGTTAATTATTATTGTTAATTATCCTCTTCCCCATAGTTTTTCTTAGTTTGCCTTCATAAAGCCTTCTGCCAGGGATAGGTGAGGCAGGAGCATGGCTCTCACCCCCGCCCCCTTTGTACTTAGTTATTTTGAAGTTTGGGCATCCTCTGTGTTCAAATTATGCTGAGGATATTTTTTGCACGTGTGTGCAATTTTAGTTTTCCTTTTTTGTTACTCTGTGTTATTTTGGAGGAGACAATGGAAGACAGGAACTTAAACTGTCTTCAAGTACCCTGAAGTCCTATCACCTGAAGTTTTACAAGTTTGAGACTTATCTATTTCTAACAACAATCAAAGAAGGGCAAAACCACCAAAACAGAAATCAAAATTTATGGATTGGTTCCAGCTCTGCCACTAATATTTAACAAAAGTTGGGATGATCCACTTCAGAGTTTGTATTATTTCTTTATGTGTGGAATACGGTGGGTGGTCTAGGACAGTAGGTCCCAAATTCTGATAAGCATGATAGATACTTGACACATACAGACTTCTGGGGAGGGTCCTAGGAATAGATATTAAAAATATATATCTGTGGTAATTCAAATGCAACTAGTCAGGGTTTTACATTTAGGAACCCTTAGAGAAGATAATCAGTGTTATTATTTCTAGTTATGTGAGTCCATACAAATTTTTCTGATTCAACAAATTCCAGTGAGCCCTCATTTCAATATAAACATCAGAGCTGGGTGCAGTGGCACACACCTGTAGTCCCAGCTACTCAGGAGGCTGAGGCAGGAGGATCACTTGAGCTCAGGAATTCAAGACTGTAGTGCACCTGTGAATAGCTACTGCGCTCCAGCTTGGAAAACATAGTGAGACCACATACATCTCTTGTAAACAAAATCATATAAAGACTTCATTGATGTAGTAATTTTTTTTAAAAAAATCAAAGCAATGGATTAGTGGCAAAATGTCCTAATTAACTTAAAGTGTATGATAATTTTTCTGTATTTGCTTTTTTTTTTTACTCTCACTAGAGCTTTGAATTCCTGAACTCAAGATATCTTCCTGCCTCACCCTCCCAGTTATTCACTTTTTTTAAATCAGAAAGTTTAAAACAACCAGAACAGGTAGAAAAAAAAGGGGGGGGGGGGTGGCGGGGGAGATCAGAAAAAAAATACCAAACAAACAACAAAAGTAACTATACTTAACACACATAGAAAAAAAAAAAAACCCATTACAAGCAAAAAACTAAGAACACAGAAACATATCATAACCTATTCCTAATATACTAAGAAAATTAAGCCACTTTCTTAAGAGGAACATGCTACATGTTTTATTCCCACTAAACTTTGGCACTTAGATGTAATTGAGGCACATTCTTTTCAGTGTCTCATATATTCTTTGGAAATGCAACTAATGCTATCTCTTATTTTAAAGAAAACCTACTGTAAGTTTGACATCAACAAGTCACATAAGCTCTCAGCCCTCATTTCACAGTATAATCTATTAATATTTTCTAAAACAAGTAATTCCAAAAGCATACATAGGAGCAATGTAAATTCAAGGACATCCATAGGCATTTCCCTCTATGTCTTAGCATTTGGTCATCTAAAATAATTTGGATGGGATAAAATAAATTTCTGAAAATACAATGCATCCAGAAAGACATTGCTAAATGACCTGTTTAGGACATACCCAATTGCAGCAGGGGTCAAGCGAGTGTGCAACTGAGGAGTGGTAGAAGTAGTGGTGGTTGTTAGGGAGCCATCAGTTCCAGTCTTCTCCCAGTCAAAAGGGTCACTCTCAATTACTCCAAAGGTCTTGATGCTATTGTCAAACACGGATGTAAGAAGCTAAGACAAAGAAAAAAACTAGAGTAAGCCAATAGTAAACATAGCTACTTTCTTCTATTAGAGAAAGCACACCAGACTCATAAAATGGTTTTGTAATGTAATTTTCTTTAAAAACAGATGGCTCAAACAGAAAAATCTGAATAAAACCTGTGTGTGAATGACAATATTGTATGATTTTTTTTTTTTGGAGTCTGAGTCTTACTCTGTCACCCAGGCTGGAATGCAGTCGTATGATTACAGCTACTGCAGCCTCAACCTGCTGGCTCAAGTGATCCTTTCGTCTCAACCTCCCAAGTAGCTGGAATTACAGGCATGCGCCACTGCACCTGACTAACTTTTTGATTTATTGTAGAGATGAGGTCTCTTCATGTTGCCCAGACCGGTGTCAAACTTCTGGGCTCAGGCAGTCCTTTCACCAAAGTCCTGGGATTACAGGTATGAGCCACCATACCCAGCTGAATTAATGTTGATTTACCTCAGTTGTGTAGGGGAATGTTTTTGCTTTGGGGAGACACATAATGAAGCATCACACCTATAAACTACTTTCAGATGGTTTGGCAAAAAGATGTGTTGTACACGGGTGTGTGTATTCAGCTCAACCATCTATTTGATTAATTATTTGTCAAAAAAAGACAAGAACATTTTTATATGGGTCAACCTAAAAAAGTGACCAGTGTTAATAGCTGGTGTGTCTAGGTAGGGGACATATAGAAATTTATGGTGTTTTCTTCCAAATTTTTTGTGAGTTTCAATATTCTCCAAATATGTGTATATGTGTGTGCATGTATTTCCATACACAAATTTTCAAAAAGAAATTTGCCCTATTAGTTTGATTTATATTCTATATAATTTCATATTTTATGTTTAAATTTCTAAATCTTGATATGATCTTAAGAAGGATCTCACAAAGCCCTTTACTGTGTCTGTCAGAGACACTATTTTTAATTTTATGATTATGGCTTCATTCTCTCGTCATCATTTCTGTTACTGTTAGTATCCTATCCTGCCAGATTCATCTTGTACATTTCTTGCCCCAGACCTGAAATAAGCACTTCTTCATTAGAGGATTTTGTACAGGTCTATTTTAGGCTTTCAAAAGATTGCTCTGGCTATTAAATAGACAATAGATGCCATAAGCAGGGATAGAGATGGGTGTTTGGAACAAATGACCAGTTAAGGGGCTGTCAGCTGAACCAACATGGTAACAGTAAAGGTGATAAGAAGTGGTAGTATTTGGACATAATTTGGAGGTAGAACAAACAGACCTTGCTGATGAAATAGAAGAAAGCTGTGAGAGTAAGGAAAGAATAAAGATTAACTTAGATTTCTGTCCTGAGCTACTGGGTAAATACAGCAAGATGAAAAGCAGTGAGTCTGGGGACTGTGTTACAGAAATCATAAGAGTTTAGGGAGGAATAGGAAACAGACACAAATTTGGGCGTCATCAGCATATAGATATCAAGAGATATTATTTACAAAACTGCACTTCTACCCCTTAAACCTTTTTTTGTTTGTTTGTTTGAAAGCAGGATTTATTGAGAGGACAGAAAATCTCCCACAGTGGGAGGGGACCCGAAGGGGTTGCCCCAAATCTTTTTTTAAAAGAGGTATTATTTAAAGCCATGGGATCAGCTGGTATCATTGAAGGAGAAAAGAGAGCAAAAAGTTCTAAGGGCTAAAGGTTGGAGTACTTCTATAGTAAGATGAAAGGAAGAAAAGGACTCAATGAAGGAAACAAAGGAGTGGCCAGTGAGGTAGGAAAACCAAGAGTGTGGTGTTTTGGACGACAAGTAAAGAAACTATTTTCATAAGGAGGACAGTCAAATGTTATCAGTTGTAAATGCATAGTTATTTCTGATTATTTAATTAATTTCTCAATCTTTCACCTCGGACTAGAAGCTCCAAGAAGCCAGTATTTGTCTAATTTTACTCATCATTATATCTCCAGGGTCTAACACAACGTCTTACACATAAGAGTTACTCTGAAAACATTTCAAGAATACATATTTATCCATACTAATATTTGCTGAAAGGTTCACAAGACTACCTTGCATTTAAGTCTCAAAAGGAAAAATAATATAGAAAAAGAAACTAAAAAGATAAAAGGAACTAGGAAAAGGCATGGCTATAAAATCTAGGAAATTTTATTTTGTTACTACTTTTGCTGATGTAAGTTATATATGTTATATGTAGACTTCCCCAAAATGTCAGAGGTAGAGGGCTATAGAAAACACAAAGAGGCCAGGCACAGTGGCTCAAGTCTGTAATCTCAGTACTTTGGGAGGCCAAGGTGAGAGGATTGCCTGAGCCCAGTGGTTCGAGACCAGCCTGGGCAACTTGGCGAGACCTTGTCTGTACAACAAATAAAAAACAGCTGGGCGTGGCAGTGCCCACCTGTAGTTCCAACTACTTGGAAGGCTGAGGCAGAAGGATCGCCTGAGCCCAGCAGGTCGAGGCTGCGGTGGCTGTGAACATGCCACTGCACTCCAGCCTGGGCAACAGAGTGAGACTCCAACTCAAAAAAAAGAAAAAAAGAAAACACAAAGGGGGAAAGAAAGATAGTTTGGAACCCAGGATATGGGAACCAAGTGCCAGACCTTTGACCCCGTTTCCTGACTCTAAAACGAAGGTTCTCACAGAGTGAGATGCATGCTTCCTGGAAGGTGGAGGTCCCATCTATGGGGCAGCACTTGCCTTGCTGTGTGAGCATGTATACTGACACTGCTAAATCCTCTGTAATGTGCTGCAACAAGAATGATCCTTAATGGTTTTATGTCAGACGGCCTTATGTCATGGCATTATTTTCTCACCTTTATCACAGTATTGTACATCTTAGAAAATGTATTCTTTGGCAATGGATCTCAAATTAGAAACAGTTTGTTACTATGATGGTGACACTGGACACCAGCAGGAGGATGCAAAAAGATGGAGGATACAGAACAAAAGAAATAGGAGGAAAGCTAAAAGAAAAAGGAGACACTTAAAGGTACCCTATTGGAAATAAATGGTCAGACCAAGTAGAGTTCTACAGATATTTAAAAGAGAAAAACATTTTTTTTTTTTGAGTTGGAGTCTCACTCCGTCGCCCAGACTGGAGTGCAGTGGCCGCTCCTGGCCATTGCAGCCTCGACCTGCTGGGCTCTGGCGATCCTTCCACCTCAGCCTTCCAAGTAGCTGGAGCTACAGGCGTGCACTACCACGCCCGGCTAATTTTTTGATTTTTATTGTAGAGATGAGGTCTCGCCAAGTTTCCCAGGCGGGTCTCAAACCCGCGGGCTCAGGCAATCCACTCACCTCAGCCTCCCAAGGCACGGGATTACAGGCTGAGCCACCGAGCCTGGCGAGAAAAACATTTTTAATCTAGCAAAATAATTTCCTAATTCAGGACCAGGTGGCACTAAATGCTAAGCTTCATCACAATGGGAGCGTAGAAACAACAAATCAAGGACTCACTATTTTTGGCAACTAAATGTATTATACTACATTTGGCTAAGATAAACAATAAAACCAGAAAACTCCAATTCAGTTAGTTGTTCAAATAGATTTTAGAATAATATAAATTAACCACCTTACTTGTTCATAATATTAGTATATATGGTATATATATATATAGTATGCCTACATACATGTGTGTACATGTATGTGTAAGCATGTGTGCATGTAAAACTTGAATGGTCCTCATCCTTTTTTATACCCCAATACCAATAGGAAATAAAACACTTTTCCATCAGAACAGGGACTCATTGTGGCAGTAATTCTCAAACTGAAAAGAGAGTAGAGATAAATTTGAAAAGGTCTTCCAGATTATTCTGACACTTCCCTCTAAAATGCATGTCCCATATTTCCCCATTGATAATCACTGGAAATCAAGTATATATCTGACTCCTTTATGTCTTTTGTTTAATAATGTATTCCTAGAAAATATAAACTCATCTAAATTT
Source organism: Tarsius wallacei (assembly GCA_963574415.1). Taxonomy (NCBI): domain Eukaryota; kingdom Metazoa; phylum Chordata; class Mammalia; order Primates; family Tarsiidae; genus Tarsius; species Tarsius wallacei. Next base: position 15,873 of record CAUYQG010127970.1, read on the forward strand.
AGAGCCCAGGTTTCTCAAACTAGGGTAATGTTACCCCCAGGGGATGCAGCCATATGCTAGAGAGAGTTTAAAGTCACTTAACAAATGTAGCACAGCTTCCTGAAACATTTTGTTCAGAGGTATGACATTTATTATAACATTTTATAATATAATGAACATAAATAAGTTAGGAAGCAGAGTTCACATGAAGCTTTAAGGTAAATTAGGAGAAAGCAAGGAAATTTGGGGCTTGAGTCTGACACTTTTAAGATTACTCCCAGACCTCTTGAGAAACATTTGCATACTTCGCTGTAAGAGGAGTAACTGGTAAAATGGTGGGAGAAACACTAGAAGCATAATGTCATCAGGAAAGTGAATATTCTGTGAATAGAAGTTGGGAGGGGAGGCAGTTGAGGGAAAGGGAGGCTGTTATTGAGGAGGAAAAAAAAAGGAAGGGGAACTTGAAGAGGGCGTGGACAGACAAGAATGAAACCTGGGTTGAGCACCCCAAATCTGAAAACTGGAAAGCCAAAATCTGGAATTTTTTTAGTACTAACATGATGCTCAAATGAAATGCTCACTGGAGTATTTCAGATTTTGGAATTGGGATGCTCAACCTGTATAATGCAAATATTAAAAAATTATAAAAAATTGGAAATTTAAAACAATTCTAGTCCCAAGCATTTCAAATAAGGGACCTGTATTACTTTTTATTTGGCTACTGTGTGGATTATCTGTGTCAATCTCCTTCTACTTGCACTTTTGAATTAGAGGCAGTTCATTTTTCTTAAGCTGGATTCTAATGGGATATATAATAAAATAATTTTACTAAAGCAAATTATCCAAGTTTTTAAAAAGGCAATAAAAGTCAGTTACTATGTCAGGATAATGAGATTACAAGTAATTTAGATTTGCTACTTTTCTATAATTCCAAAAATTTTATAATGACCATGTATTACTTTTAATAACCAGAAAAAATTAATCCATAAAAATGTATTATTCTATGATAAATTGATGGTATACCTAACTATATGTTGCCCACAAAGATGTTTAATGCTAGCTCCTATCACCTGGAATACCCTTATTCTTTTTAAAATTTCACTTTTGAGTCGGGGTCTCCCTTTGTTGCCCAGACTGGAATGTAGTGGCACCATCATGACTCACTGCAGCTTCCAACTCCTGGGCTCAAGCAATCCTCCCACTTCAGCCTTCCAAGTAGGTAGGACTACAGGCACATGCCACTGTGTTCAGCTAATTTTTCATTTTTATTTTTTGTACAGATGAGGTCTCGCTATATTGTCCAGGATGGTCTCAAACTCTTGGGCTCAATCAATCCTCCCACCTCAGCCTCCCAAAGTGCTGGGAATATAAGTGTGAGCCACCATGCCTGGCCTCACTTTCACTATATAATAGCAGTCATCTGACACAGGCACAATGCTTAGAGATGTACTCCTTTTATCTCAGCACAAAATGCAATCAACAGGTGTATCACATTTACCTCCATATGGAATTCCAATTTACTCTTTCAAAGAGAATATAGACCAAGTCCAGCCTTTGCAAAAACAAGTACTACTTATGATGTGATATCAAAAACTCACTGAGATCCTGATTCCTAAATTCTCGGTTAATAAATGATAAACTAGTGGATCAATAAAGCACTTAAGCAGGACAGCACAATTGCAATGTTGGCTTAGCTGGTTCAAAGGCAGATTATTTACCACAAAGAAACTTCCCAACTTGAGTGATAAGTAGATGTAAAAGAGGGAAAGAAACACACATATTCTTGACTTCTCTGTTCTTCTCCGGGACTTTAGCAACATTGGTAGAGAAAAAAAAAATTAAACTGCACCCATCCTCTGAAGGACTAAACTAGCAAAAAATAGAGACCAAATAAAAAGATTGAGTCGAAGAAGCTGCAGAGTTTAACCTGTTTTTACCATTAAGTTATGTATTGCTTCAAAATGCAGACACGTTCTGAAAAATGTATCATTAGGCAATTGTACTGTTGTGAAAACATCATAGAGTGTACTTACACAAACTAGATGGCATAGCTTACTGTATACCTACACTACATGGTAGTGGTCCCCAACCTTTTTGGCATCAGGAACCAGTTTTGTGGAAGGCAATTTTTCCATGGACTGGGGAGGAGGGAGTTGGTTTTAGGATAATTCAAGAGCATAACACTTATTGTGCACTTGTTTCCATTATTATTACACTGTAATGTATAATGAAATGATTACACAACTTCACCATGAAAAAAAGAGGAAGGGATGGAAATGGTAAATAAAATAATGGGGGGCCATATGTGGACTACAGTAAGTTTTGGATTCTTACAATTTACAGATGCAGCTGTAAATTGAAGTATATCAACTCACTTGTTACTCACTGATAAGGTTTTGATATGAGTCTGCAAGCAATAATTTATTATGGTCTTTGTGCAGTCAAACCTCACTGTCAATGTTAATCTGTATTTGCAGCCACTTTCCAGTGCTAGCATCACCACCTCAGCTCCACCACAGATCACCAGGCATTAGAGTCTCATAAGAAGCATGCAATCTAGATCACATGTGTAGTTCACATTAAGATTTACACTACTATGAAAATATAATGCCACCATTGATCTGACAGAAGACAGAGCTCAGCTGATAATGTGAGTGATGGGCAGATGAAATATAGATGAAGCTTTGCTCACCCGTCTGGTGCTTACCTTCTGCTGTGCAGCTCAGTTCCTAACAGGCCATGGACTGATACCAGTTCATGGCCTGGGGATTGGGGATCTCTGCTGTGTGGTATAGCCGTATATGTATATGTATATATGTAGCTCCTAGGCTACACCTGTAAAGCATGTTACTGTTCTGAACATGATAAGCATTTGTAACACAATGCCAAGTATTCGTGTATCTACATATTTAAACATAGAAAAGGTACAGTAAAAATACAATATTATGGTCATTGCTCTGCTAAGCTATGGTGTGGTCATGTGTTCTTTGAGCTATGGCCAGGTCAAGTTTTCTTAAGCTTTGGCCCCCTTACCTTCTTTGGGGAGGTGAACTAACTCTCTCTCTCTCTCTCTCTAATTTATTTTCTAAATAAACTATATTCTCTAAAAAACCAACAACAACATTATAAAGCTTATGGGACCACCACTGTATATGCAGTCTGTAACTGACTGAAATGTCATTATGCAACACTTGGCTGTATGTCAAGATACTGGAGAAACCCAGGAGTACCTCCATGGTTGGCTGCCCTAGGACCTGAGGTAGTATGGGATAGTATGGTTACTTGTTCAGTCAAAAGTGCTGGCAGATATCAGTCTTTCCTTTCAGGAACTCAATCAACTTACAAAATAAATTGGCTGGCAATATAGCAAACTAAGGCATCTCAACGGCTCCTAACAAGGCCAATAAAAAAGGTAAACAACATTTTCTTATAGACTTAACAGTACAAAGCAGCAGAAAGGAAATAAGAGACGTTCTACTAAGATAGAAGCAATGTTGCATAGAATACAAGAATGAAGAAAAATGAAATAATTATGAGCAAATGCAGTGTTACTGAGGTACATGCAAAACCATTTACATTATATATATATGTATGTGTGTGTGTGTGTGTGTGTGTGTGTGTGTGTGTGTGTGTATATATATATATATAATTTTTTTTTTTTTTTGGAGACAGGGTTCCAATTTGTTACCCAGACTGGAGTGCAGTGGCGTGATCATGGCTCAACAGATCCTCTTGCCTCAGCCTCCGGAATAGCTAGGACTACAGGTGTGCACCACCATACCCGGCTAATTTTTTGTAAAGATAGGGTTATGCAGCAACTTAGATGACTTAGAAACAAAGAACTGAGTATTACATGTTCTTACTCATAAGCGGACCTTGAACAACTATTGTAATACTATAAGAAAGGGATTGGCAGTAGTGAGAAACTGCTAACGGAGGAAACTGCCAGGGGAAGAACCTGCCAGGGGAGGCGGAAACACACCTCATCAACAAGGGTATCTGCATAATGAACATTTGCATACCTAACCCTGAATTATATCTCACATATTTAAAATTAAAAATTAAAAAAGAAAGATAGGGTCTCGCTCTGTTGCCCTGCCTTGGCATCCCAAAGGGCTGAGATTATAGGTGTGAGCCACCTACATGATAGGTGTGAGCCTGGCCTACATGATACTTTACAATTTATAAATCATTCTCACAATTACCTCATTAAAAATCTTAACAACAGGCAGGGCTTGGTGGCTCAGGCTGGAATCACAGCACTTTAGGAGGCCGAGGCGAGTGCATTGCCTGAACCCATAGGTTCAAGACAAGCCTGGGAAACTTGGTGAGACCTTGTCTCTACAATAAATAAAAAATTAGCTGGGCGTGGTAGCATGCGCCTGTAGTTCTGGCTACTTGGAAGGGTAAGGAGGAAGGACTGCAGGAGCTCAGGAGGTTGACGCTGGGGTGGCCATGCGTGTGCACTGCACTCTAGCCTGGGTGACAGAGTGAGACTCAACTCAAAAAATATATCTATCTATCTATCTTAACAACACTGTGAAGTTAGTATTTTCACTATTTCACAGACCACAAAACTGAGATTTTGGAAGATCATACAAATGGTGTGCAGCAAAGCACCAATTTAAACAGGTCTTTCAAGTATAGTGCTATTTTCACTGCAGAAGAGTTACAGTCAGCAGGCAAGGCAAAAACAGCATACAGTTGAAACTGTCCTTGAAAGCCCCTTAAAATGCCCATAAAGTACAGAATACTACCATCTCTCAATAGGTACAACATAGCTAGTTTTTCCTCCAGCTCTAGAATAGATGCCTATTTCTTCAGATAAATGTGGATAAAGTGAGCTGGCTGCAGTTAGTGGTCACATTGTACCCAAAAAAGTAGTCTTCTTTCAGATATTAGACTCACAGTTGGTACAGCCTGATTTGAGGCCACTGGGCTGTTGTCAATGAGAAAAAGACTGAGGGAATTGCAGATTCATGATGGCACTGAATCATTACTCTAATCATAGGGCCTGACTAAGCCAAAAGGCAGGCAGAATCACAGATGTTAAAAATTTTCTATCTCCTGCATATACAGCTGAATTTAAGCGAGTCACGTAAACATGGATGTTCTGTAACTCTACTTTATTCTATAGTTATATTAAATACCTATTCACTGATTCAGATATACATTGAATGCCCACCGTCCTGGATGCTAGGAAAACAAATGTGAACAAAACACAGTACTGTCTTCAAGTTTACATTCCAAAAGAAGCAATAATCAAATTAAGCAGATTTAATTCAATTTGGCAAACCTTTATTAAATGCCTATCATTGTGCTACACTCTTGAGGAAACTGAGATAAATGTGCAAGGCTCTTAAGAAGCTTATCTAGTAAGGATACAAAACAAAGTACTGCTTTAAGGGTTGGAAAGAAGAAATCACTCCTGTATGGAAGGAATCAGGAGGAGACTGGAGAAACTGACATCTGATTTGGGCTTTCAATTTCACAAGACAAGGAATGTTATGAAATACAGGCATTCCAGGCAGAGCATGTTGGGAATAGGGCTGGTAGTCCCATTTGACTGCATCAAGGGATCTAATAGCTGGATCACATAAATACAATGGGGAATGAAAGGAAATAAGGCCAAAGGGGCTGAGGCAGAGAATTCATTCATTTGATCCATCTCCACTACTCACATCCAAGTCAAAACCACCATCATCTCTTGCCTCTATCTCCCAGTCTCCCTTGCAGTTAGAATTGGTCCAGCATGATTGAGCTCTGGCTACTGGTTGTATGCTGAAGTGTTGTAGATTACTTCTAGGCCTGGCCATAAAACCCCTAAGCAATCATCCACACTAGTTCTTCCCCTGATGAGTGTACAGGGCATGTATTGAAGACAACAATGTCAAATGTGGGTGGAGCCTGGATTTTCAAGTTAGTATTTAAGAGTTGCCTAGGAGAGCTGTCTAGCTTGATTAGTGTGTTATGGGATCAAGAAATACATATTTGTGATGTTAAGAGACTCATTTTTTTCTTTTTTTAAAAATTTATCAATATTTTTTATTTTGATATTGTGGGGTACAGTTAAGGGTTATGTATACAAACATATTTCGTTCAGGCCCCCTTGTTGATAAGGGGTGTCTCCCCGTCCCCAGAAGGATACTGACTATTTTTAATCCCACCTCCATTCCCCTCCCTCCCTCTCCCTTAGTTTCCCACCACTGTCAATCCTTTTCTTATAGTATTATGATAGATGTTCAAGGTCCAATATATGAGTGAGAACATGTGATACTCAGATCTCTGTTTCTGTGAGAGGTCACTCGGTATTACAGACTCTAGTTGCATCCAGGTTGCTGCGAAATTCATGATTTTGTTCTTTTTGATGGCTGCATAGTATTCCATCGTGTATATGTACCACATTTTAATCCCCCTACTGGGAATATACCCTGAAGAACACAAATCACTCTATAGGAAAGATACCTGCACACGTATGTTTATCGCAGCATTGTTCACAATAGCAAGAACCTGGAAGCAACCATGCTGTCCATCAAAAGAGGACCGGATGTTCTCACTCTTAAGTGGGCCCTGATCACTACTCGCAATAGCACAAGGGTGGGATCTGCACTCGCTGGGCACAGCTGAGGGAGGGAGGAAGGAGGGCGAAGGGCATGTCTACTATTAGGTGGAATGAGGGCCACTTAGAAGCCCAAACTTCACCTGCAGGCAGCCTACTTATGCAGTAAATCTTTACTTGTACCCTACGACTCTATAATAAATAAATAAAATTTAAAAAGTAGAGAGTAAATATTCTTCTGTGAAACAAAGGGATTAGAAGTTAAATGCAATCAGATAGCATGTTTTTTTCTCACAAAGCATCTCAGACTAGTCTGTGTAGTGTAGTATAATAACCCTCATCTCATTTACCTTTTTTTGGTCAGTTGTATTGAAGCTTCATTTACATACAATAACATTTACACATTAAGTGTACAGGTTGATGATTTTCTTCTCTTTAAATTTCAACTTATTTGTCAATCCTTTTTACCTCCGAAGTTGCATGTAATCATATCTTTTATCTTGGATAAATATTGTGAAGAAATCTATTTTCCTAGAAGAAAAGCTATTTACAAATCCACTTATATCAGGTTTTAAAAACGTTCTATGTAAAAATTCTGATTATTTGGAGTCTTCTCCCTCTTTGTATTCTCTGTGACCTTTCCAGAAACCCTGCACTGCATCACAAAATGTCTTTTGTCACATCTGATTTCTACGTTTCTCTATTTTGTTAGATAATTATTTAATTCTTTTCTTGTTCTTGTATAAATCCCCAGTTCTCTCTTTTTTTAGGGAGAGGCTAACTAACCTATTGGTCTGGTGATTTTTTTGACAATGAAAATGTTCTTCAAACTTTGATATGAAGAGAGATTATTGAATGCAAAAATTGGCAAACACTGATAGTGTTTTAAAGGTGTGTGACTCTGAGGTACTTCTCCAGATAATGAGGTAGAAGGTTGTTTCCCACCAGGAGGGCCCTCCATGTTTGATCTTTAACAAATGCACTTTAATGAGAGCTTGATCAAGGCACGCCTACTAGACTAGGAGATAGCAGACCTGGTCTAGTCACCACTAGCTCCTAGATTCACAAGTCAAGTTGGAGAGTTCAGGTACATGATGTACAATTGTGATACAAAGCAACAATGACAACCTTTCTAGAAAGTTGTAAGGAAAGTTCACTTGAGGGAGAGATAAATTCCTGCTGCTGGCATCAAGGGAAGTTTATGAAAAGGTGGGATTTGAGATAGAACTCAATAATTCTTGGAATCTGGACTTTGGAGATAAAAAAGTAGAAAAAAATAATGTGAGGAAACACAGATGCCAGAAGATATGAGGTGCATGTAGGGAACATTGGATAATTTTTCTGGGATGTGGGTTGCACTGGATGCAAAATGTGAAGTGAAGCTGGAAAGATAATTTGGGCAAGATTATGGAATGAGCAAATGTTCCCTTTTAGAACTCCAGCTTCACATGATCATACTCTACCTTTCCCTTGGTTTCCCTTTGGTTAGTTGAGTCATGTTGCTCTCTTCAATACTAGCTTGGCTAAATACTGAGAAGCCAATAAACAAATTGTCAAAGTCCAAATGGCCACATGAAAAGATGATCAACATCATTAGCTGTTGGGAAAATGCAAATTAAAACTACAATGAGACATCAGTACACACCCATCACTATGGCTAAAATAAAAAAATAGTGACAACATCAAATGCTGGGCAGGATGCAGAGGAACTGGATTGCCCCTACATTGCTGGTGGAACAGAAAATGGTGCAACTACTCTGGAAAACATTTTGGCAATTTCTTAAAAATCTAAACATGAAACTACAATACAGCTCAGCAATTGCACTTCTGGGCATTCACCTGAGAGCAATGCAAACTTACATTCACACAGAAAATTTGTACAACAATATCTATAGCCAAAAATTGGGAAAAACTTCAGATATCTTTCAATGGGTAAACAATCTGTAGCACATACATACCTTACCAGTGACAGAAAGGAATGACACTATTGATGCAGGCAACAACTTAAATGAATCTCAAGGCATTATGCTGAATAAAAAAAGTCAATCCTGAATGGTTACATAATAGATGCTTCAATATATATAACATTTTTGAAATAAATTTTAAGAGATGAAGAACAGAATGGTGGTTGCCAGGGGTTAGGGATGGGGATAAAAACGTGAGAGGGAAGTAGGCGAGTTTGCAATATCAAGGATCATTGTGGTGATGCAGAATCAGTGTCTTGACTATCATAGTAGTGTGATAGTATACGCACGCACACGTGCACACACACACACACACACACACACAAATGAGTACAGGTAAAACTAGGAAATCTTGATACGATCAGGGGATTGTATCAACGTCAATATCCTGATTATGATATTGTACTATACTTTAGCAAAATGTTACCATCAGGGAAAACTGGATAAAACATACATGGGACTTCTCTGTATTATTTCTTACACTTGCAAGGGAATCTACAATTATCTCCATGAAATTTTCAATTAAAACATCCCCATGGCACAAAGTTCTCAAACCCAATTTTCTGAAATATGTATGTTGTCAACTCTTAAAAGGTAGGCATATTTTCATAGTTCTTTGACTGGCTTCTAACCTTCTAGGTAATCTTCATATAGTCAGAGTCATCTTATTTTCTACCTTTCAGAACCTAGTAAAAATGTCCTCTTTTTGAACATGTGCAAAAAAAAAGTTCAGGTTCTAACATTGCCGCCTACCTTGGACTCTCCCATTCAGCTCTGGTTTCTAATTTTAGAGACCTGGCTCATTCATAGCTATCTGAAACAATGAATGGCTATAACTTCCAGATGAGCTTTGATCCCCAAATGTGATAACTGTGGAGGTGTACTCCTCGGATCTCCCTTCAAGAAAGAACTTTCTGTTCCTCTGCAGGGAGTGCAATGAGCTGACATCCTCCAGGTATGGCACCTATAGGATCTGCCTCAGAGTGTGTAGGGAGGCCGTGCTCTTCTCAGGTGGTCTCTAGCCAGTCACTGAGCATGGTGTGGTTGCCAGTGCTTGACCTTTTCTATCCAATGGGAGAGTCCTCTAATGGACAATCTTGGCTCCAGAGCTCCTAATTGGGTTTGCTAAGATTTTCTAGATCTGCAATTTGATCTGAAGTTCTTCCTCCTAAATCCTGTTCCTCCCCACTTTCCTTTTACAAGTGGTGTCATATCTGCTAGGCAATCTGAAGGCTTTTCCTGTCCATCCTGCTTTTTTTTCTTTTCAGCATTCACAGGCATTACTCCCCCATAAATCTCTTGCGCTCCTAACTCCTTCTTAAGATTTGCTTCCTGGATACCCAAACTGACATATAATAAAAGAAGCTTAACAAACCCTCCAGCTATAGCCTTAGAGTTATAGCAATTCTTTGTCTGAACAGTGTCCGTGACACCAATTTTGAAAAATTTTGAACATTCAACAACAATTCTTTCCCGTTGGTGGTTATAGTTAGCATGCTCAGATGTTCTTGTTCTATTGTAAAGTTGGGATGGGGTGGTAGCTGGCTGGAGTGGAATGAAGATGAAGCAAGGTGGTTGGTAGAATTAAAGAGTGGAGAGGAACTGTGAGTTTGGCGCATTCACTGGGACACCAATGTGGAAGTCAAAGTTCCAGTGTCTTCTGTTCACACCTGTCTTCTGTAAGAAGAAGATTCCCAGCTATTACATCTGACACCTACTTACCGAATTGGTTACATTTTATATTTCTTGGAGTTAAGTGGTGATCTCATTAAGGCCAAAGGTCACAGTCAACACAAGGATTTGGCCAGGTTCCCTCTCATCTCTCTAAAGAAATATCTTAATTTGCCGGACATAGTTGCTCGTGCCTATAATCCCGGTACTTTGGGAGGCAGAGGTGAGAGGATTGCCTGAGTCCAGGAGTTCGAGACCAGCCTGGTGAGACTTCGTCTCTACAATAAAAAAAAAATAGCCGGGTGTGGTGGTGCTCGCCTGTGGTTCCAGCTAACTTGGAAGGCTGAGGCAGAAGGATCGCCTGCGCCCAGCAGGTCGAGGCTGCAGTGGCTATGATCATGCCACTGCACTCCAGTCTGGGTGACAGAGAGTGAGACTCCGACTCAAAAAGAAAAAAGGAAATATCTTAATTTAAGCTAGCAATCTCGTGGCTGCCTGCAAACTCTATGCTATCTTAAAATGATTACAAAATATTTCAGGCTTTTGATTTTTAAAAAAATTCAGGAAACCTAGGGGTTTCTGGGCAGCATACATGTATTTAAGCAGAAAGCCGCATTCTATATATTGAAAAAGGTACTGGTTCACACACACTTCCCCTGCCTCCTTTGGAAAAGGTTCCATTTCTATTATTCTTCTTGATTGGTAAGATTTTTCTGGCATGTCATTCTGACCCTACCGATCACAACTGGAATTCATGTTGGCAGATTCTCTCATCATTTGGGTAAACTAGAGAAATTAAAATGACTGTGGTTAAGATGTTTTCTTCTTTGTTCCGGTTTTAAAGGCAAATTAGAGCTATTTGAATTAGTTTATTTTTTATCTTTGATTGTTTTACTGATTGCTGCTCATTTTGATTTTGAATTCATGAGATTTTTAATCATTCAAGTTTTGTTTTCGATAAACCAATGTAGGATTCCATCTCATTTGCCAAATTAAATAGTTCTAGAAGGATCTAGAAATTGGAAGGCTGGGTAACATATTTGTTATTCGCAATATACCAGGCTCTACTACTTTTATTTTAAGTATGATATGAAAAGCATCAAGAATTTTTAAACCACAGGGGCTTTGACCTGACATTAACTCTGAAACCTAAATCATTCACGGATTTGCTTGCTCTTTCGACAAAGTTTTAAGTGCCTGCTGCATGCCAGGCATTATTCTGGTGGTGCAGTTGCCATGGTGAATAAGACGACATCCCTGTCTTAATTTAAACCTATACATTAGTGGGGGAGGCAGACAAACTATTAGTTTCGTAATGTTAGGTATTGGTAAGTGTGATGAAGAAAAGTAGAGCAAAGCGAAGGGCTAGAGAGATTGTAGGCATTGTGTTTTAGAAATTGCAGTCAGAACAATTTTCTCCAAGGATGTGTCATTTGGACAGAGACCTGAATGAAGTGAGAGTAAGCCATGAAGGTATCTAAGGGCAGAGTGGTCCGGGTAAAGGAAACAGCCAGGTCAAAGTCTCTGAGGTAGGAGTTGCTTGGTATGCCTGAAATATAGCTAGAAATTGGCTATGTTCGGAGCATAGTGAAGTTGGAGAAGGGGCAGGACACTGGAGGGCTCCAGGCCATGATAAAGATAAGAGTTGTTCTAAGCATGGCATTTCCAGCGTCTTTATCACCTTTATCAGTCAGTCATCACATTTATTGGCATTGTCAATCAGCGTCTGACCCCCACACCCTAAATTGCCTTTGGATTATTTAACACAAGTATTCTAGGCACCTATTTTGAATTAGGCACTGCGTTCATTGTGTTTGGCTGTGGAAAAAGAGAAATAACTTCTAATCTCTATACTCTGATTGCTAACAGTCCAGTGAGAAAATGTAGACATGTACCATATCATCATTTGCCTTTTGTTAGTACTAAAGATCTTGGGAGAAGTATGAGACACTATGGGAATATTTTCTGCTACATTTATCATTGTAAGGGAGAGATTGCAGCATTAATACCCCACAAAAATAATTTCTTACATTTTTATAGTTTTTAAAATTTACAAGATATTTTACATTACAGCCATAATCTTGACCAAAGCGAAATAACTTTTATAACCTAACACAATGCCTGACACCTAGCAGACATGCAGTAAAGGATAATTTACACTTTTTTCACAACTGTCCGAAGGTTGTGAGCATCACTGGCTAGGTATGCTCAGTAATGAAGTAACCAGTTCACTGCTAAATCATCAGTAAATGACTAAGCTAAGACTTTGGGTCAGTCTCCTGTTACAAGAACAGAGAATTCACCAGGTGGCTTCATACCGTGGAGGAACTGGTGGTGCTGCCAGAGAGGAGCTCTCTTTAATGGGGGAGGGGGACAGACAGGGATGGAGGGAGGGAGGGAGGGAGGGAGAGATTAACTTTTTTTTTTTTGAGT
>CAUYQG010127971.1:0-15592 GCA_963574415.1 Tarsius wallacei
TATTATTAAATGCAGAAATAGCTATAGATAAAATCTATCACCCATTCTTGATAAAAACCCTCGAACATCTATGCATAGATTAAACATGCCTCAAAATAGTAAAAGCCATCTACAAGAAACCAACAACCAACTACTGCTAAACAGACAGAAATTGTAATCTGAAATTTCCCCTGAAAATCAGAATGAGACAAGGATGTCCACTCTCACCCCTCCTATTCAACCCAGTAATGGAAATCCTAGCTAGAGCAATCATAAAAAAGAAGCAAATAAGGGGTATCCAGATAGAGAAAAGGAAGTCAAGTTATCCCTTTTTGCAGACTACATAATTCTATACCTGAACACTCAAGAGAATCTGTCAAAGAACTTTGGCAAAGTCTCAGGATAGTAAAAAATGTGCAAAAGACAGTCACATTTCTATACATCAACAATAAACAAACAGAAACCCAAATATAAACCACAATCCCATTCACATGACAACAATAAAATGAAACATATTGGCATCTTCCTACCAGAGAAGTGAAAGACCTTTATAACAAAAACTACTAAACTATCCTCAAAGAAATCAAAGATGACACAAACAAATATTCTATGCTCATTGACTGGAAGAATCAACATTATTAAAAGGTCCACACTACACAAGGCAATCAACCAATTTAATGCAATACCCAATAAATAACCAGTAGCATTCTTCTCAGACTCAGAAATGAGAATACACTAATCCATACGGAAGGTAACACACTCTCAGACTTTAAACTTTATTATAATACTACAATAATCAAAACAGTCTGATAGTGGCACAAGAACAGGCATATAGACCAATGAAATGGGATAGAGATTCAGGAAGCAAAATTTCAATGTCTCAACCAAATCATTTTCGAAAAGCCTCCACCTCAACCACTGGAGGGAGGAGAATGTATTCAGTAAATGGTGCTGGGAAAACTGGCCAATCACATGCAGAAGATTAAATCAACACTGCTACCTATCACCATACACAAAAATCAACTCTAAATTGATCAAAGACCTAAAGGTTAAAACCTCAAACTCTAAGAACCTTAGAAAACACAGGAGACACTCTTATGGAAATAGGAACTTGCAACCAATTTCTGTTTGAAACCAAAGTGCCCATGCCATAAGAGATAAGATAGACAAGTGGAACCTCATCAAACTGAAAATCTTCTGCAAAGCCAAAGAATCCATCAAGAGAATGGGGAGACAGCCAACAGACTGAGAAAAAATATTTGCCAAAATTACAAAGTGGGCAAAAGATTTGAATAGACACTTCTCAAAACAAGATATATAAGCAGTCAACATATACATGAAAAAATGCTCAGTTTCCCTACTCATCAAAGAAATGCAAATAAAAACCCCATTGAGGTACTACCTGACTCCAGTCAGGATGGCCATCAATAATACAAAACAACAGATGTTGGAGAGGATGTGGGGAAAAGGGAAAACCTCTACACTGTTGGTAGAAGTGTAAATTAGTACAACCTCTGTGAAAAACAGTTTGGCTATTCCTAAAAGACCTAAAAACCGACCTTCTATATGACCCCGCAATCTCACTACTGGTAATATACCCAGGGGAACTAAAATACTCTATGAAAAAGATACCTGCACATGCATGTTTATTGCAGCATTATTCACAATAGCAAAAACATGGAACTAACCATGCTGCCTATTAAAAGAGAACTGGATTTAAAAAATATGTCACATATACATGATGGACTATTACCCAGTCATAAAGAAAGACAAAATTATAAATTTCATAGCAACTTGGATGGACTTAGGGTCTATAAAACTCAGTGATCTACCACAGAAACAAAGAACTGAGTACCACATGTTCTCATTCATAAGCAGACCCTGAACAATTATCATAATACTATAAGAAAGGGATTGGCAGTATTGGGAAACTGTCGGGGGGGGGGGTCACACTTTATCAATAAGTGTACCTGATCTCAAATCAGGTGACATGGGGACCAAAGTGAGTCCCAAACTTTACCTGTACAATGACCATTTGTATACCTAGCCCTGAATTGTACCTTACATCTTTAAAATAAAAATTAAATATATCTATCTATCTATATCTATATCTATCTATCTATCTATCTATCTATCTATCTATCTATCTATCTCTCTATCTATGCCAAAACCTACTCAAATTTAGGAAGGGAGATAGGCATCCTGATTCATGAAGCCCAAATTATCTCAAAGTGGATAAATCCAACAGATCCACGTGAAGACACACCATGATCAATTTGTCACAATTCAAAGACAAAGAGAAAATTTTGAAAGCAGCAAGAGAAAAGCAACTCATTACATACAAGGGAACCACCATGAGAATATCAGTAGCTTTTTTAGCAGAAACATTGCACGTTACAAGGGAGTGTGATATATATTAAAAAGCTAAAAGAAAAAAAAAATGGCATCTAAGAATACTATACCCAGTGAAACTGCCCTTCAAAAAATGAAGGAGAAATACAGATTTTCCCAGAAAGAGAGAGAGAGAGAGAGAGAGAGAGAGAGAGAGAGAGGGAGAGAGAAAACGAATAGAGTTTTTTACCACTTGATCTGTTTCATTTGTTTTACAAAAACAAAACAACCCCCCAGAAACAAAACAAAAAACAAAGATAACAACAACTAAAACACTTAAGGAATTCTTCAAGTAGAAACAAAATAATGATAAATAGCATCATAAAAAAGTATAAACGTATACAACTCACTGGTAAAGATACATATATAAAAAAATACAGTATACCATAATTTTGGTTGTGAATCAGTTTTAATTTTAGTATAAAAGTTAAAAAGCAAAAATATTTTAAAAAATAAAACCACAGAAATTTCGTTAATAGATACACAGTGTAAACGTTGTAAATGATGACATCAATAATATGAAGTGTGAAGAAAGGAAGAAGTTAAAGTGTTATGTTTTTGTATGTTATTGAAGTTAAGTTGTTATCAACCTACAATAGAATATTATAACTCTAAGATATTTATGTGAGCCTTATGTTTACCACAAAAAATACTTATAGAAGATATGTAAAAGGAGAAAAGAACAAAAGCTTAATGCTACAAAATATAAATAAAATATAAGAAACGAGAGGAAAAGAGGAACAAAAGAACTACAATGCAAAGAAAACAACAGACACAATGGCAATAGTATGTCTTTTCTTGTCAATAATTATTTTAAAGGTAAATGGTTTAAACTCTCCAATTAAAAAACATATAGAGGCTGTACAGATACAAAAGCAACCAAATTACAAGAGACACTTTAGATTCAAGGAGACACATAGGCTGAAAATGAAGGAAAGGAAAAAGATGTTTCATGCAAATGGTAATCAAAAGAAAACGGGAGGAGGCTATACTTATGTCAGACAAAATAAACTTTATTTCAAGAATTGTCACAGGAAGCAAAGAAGGGCATAATAAAATGATAATATATCAGTTATTTGGAAAAACAAATTACTACAAACATATATGCACCCAACTCAAAGTACTTAGATACATAAAGCAAATATTTTCAGAACTGAAGAGAAAAACAAACAGCAATACAATAATAGGGAATTTCAATACCTCATTTTCAATAGTAGCTAGAATATCTAAACAGAAAATCAATATAGAAATAGCAAAATTGCACAACACCACAGACTGAATGGATTTAACAAACATGCAGCAGGGGTTCCCGACCCCCAGGACAAGGACCAGCACCCTTCTGTGGCCTGTTAGGAATCAGGCCACATGAGGTGAGTGTTAGCTGCATGAGCAAAACTTTGTCTGTGTGTACAGCTGCTCTGCATTAGCTTGCATTACCGCCTGAGTCTATCAGATCAGCAGAGGCATTAGATTCTCACAGAAGTGCAAACCCTATTGTGAATTGCATATGTGAGGAATCTAGGTTGTGTGTTGCTTGTGAGAATCTAGTACCTGATGATTTGAGGTGGAGCTGAGATGGTGATGCTGGCCTTAGGGAACAGCTGCAAATACAGATTAACATTAGCAATGAGGTTTGACTGCACAGAGACCATACTAAATCAATTGCTTGCAGAGTTACATCAAAACCTGATCAGTAAGTGGTAAGTGAGTTGTTATACTTCAATTGTACAACTGCATCTGGTGGCAGGCTTTAAGACAGAATCTAACATATTTTAGTCCATGTGTGGCTCCTCCATTATTTTATTTACAACTTCCATTTGTGTTTCTTCTTTTTTTAAATGGTGAGTTGTATAATTATTTTATTATATATCACAGTGTAATAATAATATAAATAAAGTGAACAATAGATGTTATGTGCTTGAATCATGCTGAAACCAACCCCCCAAACCCCCTGGTCTGTGGAAAAATTGTCTTCCATGAAACTGGCCCATGATGCCAGAAAGGTTGGGAACTGCTTATATATAGAATATTCCACAAAACAGCAACAAAATACATGGTCATCTCAAGCATTCATGAAATATTTTCTAGGATAGACACATGTTACATCACAAAATGAGACTTAACAAATTATAGAATATTGAAATTATACCAAGTATTTTTTCTAATTTCAATGGAAATCAGTAACAAAAATAAAATTTGAAATTTCACAAATATATGGAACTTAAACAACACACTCTGCAACAACCAATGGATCAAAGAAGTAGTGAAAACAGAAACCAGAACATATCTTGAAACAAATGAATATAAAAAGTACAGCATCTCAAAACTCATGGGTTGTTGCAAAAGTAGTACTAAGATAGTTTTAAAAAAATAATCACCTACATTAAGAAGAAGAAATATTATAAATGAGCAACCTAGCTTTATACCTAAAGAAACTAGAGAAAGAAGAATAAACTAAGCCAGGGTTATTAGAAGGAAGAAAATAATAAAGAATTAGAGCAGAAATAAATGAGATTGAGAATGGAAAAACAATAGGAAAAAAATCAACAAAATTTAGAGCTGACTTTTTAAAAAAGATAAATAAAATTGACAAATCATTTGCTTCATGAAAGAAAACAAGACTAAAATAAACAAAATCAGAAATGACATAGAAAAATTATATTGATGCCATAACCCTAAAATTTTTTCACAAGAGATTACTCTGAACAATTATATGTCAACACATTGAAAAACCTAGAAGAAACAGATAAATATTTAGAAACACACAACCTACCAAGGAGACTGAATCATAAAGTATAAAACTTGAACAGAACAATGAATAAGGGGATTGAATCAGTAATCAAAAAACTCTTATCAAAAAAAGTTTAGGAACAGATATTTTGCTGATAAATTCTACCAAACATTCAAGAAATAATGCCAATCCATCTCAAACTTTTCAAAAAATAGAACACTTCTAGACTCATAAACCTGATACCAAAGGCAGACAAAGGCATAAGAAAACAAAAGCAAAAATTGGCAGGCCAATATCCCAGTTAAAAATAGATGCAGAAAACTTCAACAAAAAAACTAGTTAACTGAATTTAACAGGTCATTAAAATGATTGTTCACATGGTCAAATGAGATTTGTTCTTGAAATGCAAAGATAATTCAACATAAATCAGTTAATGTGACTTACCACATTAATAGAATGAAGGATTAAAAAAATACAATCTCGGTAAAGCTCGGTGGCCCAGCCTGTAATGCCAGCACTTTGGGAAGCTGACGAGTGGATTGCCTGGGTCTGAGGGTTCGCGACCAGCCCGGGCAACTTGGTGAGACCTTGTCTCTACAATAAATAAAAAATTACCTGGGCATGGTAGCACATGCCTGTAGTTCCAGCTACTTGGAAGGCTGAGGCCGATCGACAGAGCCTAGCAGGTTGACGCTGGGGTGGCTGTGAGTGTGCCACTGCGTTCCAGTCTGGGCAACAGAGTAAGATTCTACCTCAAATAAATAAATAAATAAATTCAATCTTAATAGATACAGGAAAAATATTTTTCTTCAATATCCTTTTATAATAAAAACTGTCAACACACTAGGTCTAAAAGAAACTGATCTCAGCAAAATAAAGGTCATTTATGACAAGCCCACAGCTAACATTATAGTTAATGGTGAAAAAAATGAAAGCAGGAACAAGGCAAGGATGTACATGCTAACCATTTTTATTCAACATAGTACTGGAAATTATAGTCAGAGCAATTGGGCAAAAATTAGAAAGGCATCTAAATTGAATAAGAAAAAGTAAAATGCTTGGTATGCAGGTGACATGATTTTACATATAGAAAATCTTGAAGATGCCACAAAAAGTTGATAGAAGTAATAATTTATAGAAGTAAATTTAGTAATATTACAGGAGACAAAATAAACATGCAAAGAATCAGTTGCATTTCTAAAAATAAACCCTCTAAAAAGAAAATTTTAAAAATCAATCCCATTTATACTGGCACAAAGAATAATTAAATTCTTAAGAGTAAACTTAACCAAAGAGATGGAAATGGAAGATTTGTACACTGAAATCTATAAAACATTGCTAAAATAAATTAAATAATCCACAAATAAATGAAAAATATTCCAAGTTCATGAATTAGAATACTTTATATTTGTAAATGTCCATATTATCCAAAGTGATGTACAGAGTCGGTGAAATCCATATCAATATTTCAATGACATCTGTTTCACAGAAATGCAAAATAAAATTTCTAAAGTTTGTATGGGACCACAAGAGATTCCAAATAGCCAAAGCAATTTTAAGAAAAAATAAGAAACCTGGAGGCTTCATAATGTTTTATTTCAAAATATACTGCAGAACTACAATCATTAAAATAGTATAGAACTGGCATAAAGACAGATATGTAGACTAATAGAAAATAATATCTTAGAAAATAACCATGAATATATGGTTAACTGATCTTCATCAAGGGTGCCAAGAATTCACAATAGGGAAATGATAGTCTCCTCAACAAATGGTATTCTCATCAACAAAAAGAGGAAACTATATACCCACATGTAAAAGAATAAAATTGGATCCTTACACTACATAAAAAAATCAATTAAATGGATTTATAACAACATAAGAAAGATCTGAAGCTGAAATGTTCTTACAAGAAAACATAAGGAAAACTTTTTGAGATGTCTTGTCAATTATTTCTTAGATATGATACCAAAAACACATCAAATGACAGTGAAAATAAACAAATGGGACTATATTACACTAAAAGCTTATAAACAAATGGGACCACCGTATGCTAAAAAGTTTAAAAGGAAACAACAGAATCAAAAAACCACTTTTGCAAACCATATATGTAATAAGAGACTAATATCCAATATATATAAGGAACTCCTACTACTTAATAGCAAACAATCAAATAATTGAATCCAAAAATAGACAAATAATTTAAATAGACATTTCTCCAAAAAGACATGGGAATGGCCAACAGGTATATGGAAAAGTGGGCAACATTATCAGTCATCACATAAATGCAAATTAAAACTACAAGAAAAAGCCTCATATTCATTAGAATGGCTATTACAAAAGAAAAAAGTAAAAGATAACAAGTGTTGGGCTATATGGAGAAATTGGAGCACTTGTGTACTCCTGTTGGCATGGTGTAAAATGGTGGTCTCCATGGAAAACAGTAACTAGGATGTACCCCCTCCCCCCCAAAAAAAAATTAAAAATAGAACTGTTATTTGATCCAGCAATCCTACTTTGCTGTATATATCCAAAGAAACTGAAATAATCATGATTATTAAGAGATATCTGCACTCCCTTGTTCATTGCAGCATTATGCACCAGAGTCAAGATATAGAAATAACCTTAATTTTTACAGATAAATGATTGGATAAAGAACACTGATATGCAATGGAATATTATTCAGCCTTAAAAAAGGAGGACATTCTGCTCTATGCAGAAACATGGACATTATGCTAATTGAAATAAGCCAGTCACAGAAGAACAAATATTGCAAAACCATGTTTACATTAGGTATACAAAACCACCAAACTCATAGAATCAGAGAGTGAGTTAGATGGTAGTTTCCAGAGGCAGAAGGAAAGCAGAAATAAGGAATTGTTCAATGGGTATAAATTTTCAATTGTACAAGATGAATAAATTCTTGAGCTCCGCTATACAACCTAGTGCCTATAATTAATAGTACTGCATTGTACACTTAAAACATTTGTTAAATGGGTGGATCACATGTTAAGTGTTCTTACCATTAAAAAGAAGGTGAGGAAACATTTAGACATGGTGGACATATTTATTGCCTTGATTGTAGTTATGGTTTTACAAGCGTATGTTTATGTCCAAATTCACCAAATTATATACAGTGGATGCGTGCAGCTTTTTGTATATTAATTATCCTCAATACAATGTTTATAAAATAAAGCAGTACTTTTATACAAGGGTGGGAGTGGCAATCGCTGGGCACTGCTAAGGGAAGGAAATATGGAAAATGGTGGGGAGCATTTGCCTGATCTACTACCAGGGGAAGTGAGGGCCACTTAGAAGCCCAAACTTCACCTGCATGCAGCCTACTTATGTAGTAAATCCTCACTTGCACCCCACAACTCGATAATAAATGAATGCGTTTTTATTTTTGATACCAGTCCTGTAATGAAGACTCTATGCTAATTTAATAGATGAGGAAATTGAGATTTTGTGATGTTAAATAAATTGACCAACACCACATAGCTGTTAAATAGCAAATCTAGGACCTCCCGAACTTCTATTTGAATTTTATTACACCTGCACTCCACTTGTTGGTGACAGATAATTTGTTTCACTGTATTTTCAACTTTGACAAGTTTTTAAAACTATCATCATAGCTTTAGGGTTCTTCTGTAGAAGCTTCACATTTTTTTCCTTTCTTTTTTCACTCCCTCCATCCATTCCTTCTCTTTCTTCTATCTTCCTTTCATTCTTCATTCATCTTATCTTTCTCATCCATTGAAGCTTGAAAGATCACAATAGGTAATATCGGTGCATAAAATGACTCCAATTAGATCTCAAACCTTGTTGACCAGATCCAATATTTTAGTGTGAGACAATCCATGGGCTTTTGAGTGTTTTCTTCGATGACCTCTTCTCAGTTATCAAACATGAACATCTCCATATACCCTTCTTTTCTTTCTTACAAAACACCTCAGAGACTTACTGTAATCTTTGGGCTTCTTAACCCGCAGCCCACCATGTTTAGTGGTATGCTTCTCTAAATGCTTCCCCTTATTGCAATCCTTGAAAACAAACTAGAGAGTACCATTTTCTAAAATGCCTTTCATATTCCAAAACACATTTTCCTTCAGCTATGCTGAAAGTAGTCTAAGAATTCTGTTTTTTTCTAGTGCCCCAACATTTTCATTTTTTTTAAAATTAATAAGTAAAAGTATTAGAAGAACCTGGTAAGTGACTAGAGGAAACCTGGAGTCTGTGCTACTGGTGCTACTGTTTTACAACTCTTCATATGAGACCATGAACTCAAAGCCTACAAGTAAATAAAATCTACCAGGTTCCTTGTCATATATATTACACAATACTTTGCTTCCGAGTTGGTAGCATAAAACTAAGTGCTATATAACATTTGACACCCACTC
Source organism: Tarsius wallacei (assembly GCA_963574415.1). Classification (NCBI taxonomy): domain Eukaryota; kingdom Metazoa; phylum Chordata; class Mammalia; order Primates; family Tarsiidae; genus Tarsius; species Tarsius wallacei. Next base: position 9,502 of record CAUYQG010127971.1, read on the forward strand.
ACCTGGGGCCCAGGTGTGTTTATGTGGTAGATGCTAAATGCTGTTGTTTAGCTATATGCGGGGGCAAGTCGAGAGATGTTATTCCTCATACACATTATTCATTCATAAAACACAGTAGAAGATATAGTACATACTTTAAGAGGCTCACAGTTTATAGAAGAAGAATTGTCTCCGTTCCAGACTGCACCTTTTTGTTTTTGTTTTTTTTTTTTTGAGTTGGAGTCTCACTCTGTCGTTCAGACTGGAGTGCAGTGGCACACTCCCGGCCACCATAGCCTCGACCTACTAGGCTCCAGCGATCCTTCTGCCTCAGCCTCCCAAAGAGCTGGAACTACAGGCATGTGCTACCACACCCGGCTAATTTTTGATTTATTGTAGAGATGCGGTCTCGCCAAGTTGCCAAGGTGGATCTCGAACCCGCGGGCTCAGGCAATCCACTCGCCTCGGCCTCCCAAAGTGCTGGGATTACAGACTGAGCCGCCGAGCCCGGCCCTGACTGCACCTTTTATGCTGATTGTAATTACACGTAGTCACTCATGAAGAAACCAACCTTAACTAAATCAATTGCTGATACCAATTCACAGCACAATTAACCACTCCATATGTTGAGTTGAGCTAACCTATGTGTTCATCAGCTGTTATGGGGACAGTATTCTTCAGCAATGGTGTCATTCCTTGCTTAGAGAATATCAAAGAACATCAGAATCCCCTTTGCCTTCAGAATCAAGTATGAGCTCTGAGTCATGGTGCCTGTAATATCCAAGCTCGTAATCTATACTCAGCTGTCACCACTTTCTGGGTTTGGCTTTGTTCACTAATGAAATCGGAATGCTGGAATTTCCTGACAACATCAACATGTTTTTTATTTCCTTGCCTTTCTCTCTGCCTGTAATGCTTCCCTGCATTCATGAGACATCCCCACCCTTGTCTTTCTTTGGTGCACCTTGTACTTACTGATTCCTAATTATCTTTAAAGACTTAGTTTTGCATGAACTCCACAGTAAACTGTCCCTGACACCAAGAATGTTAGAATTACTCTTTTTCTGTCCTCCCTATGTATCTTCTGATTATTGCTGTTATGTAACTCAACTGCCACTTTGCAATTGTGTATTTCTGTGTCTTCACACTACTTAAAGGCAAGAACTCTGCTTTACCTATTTTTACATACCAAAGTTCTTGTACAGTACTTGACACGTAGTAGAAATAAATGAACTAGAGAAAAAAATAAATCCAAGAAGAGTAAAGTTTAGCTTTGTATCAGTTTGGAATTGCATTCAGTATTGAGTAACAGATTCTGATACCTAGAAAACAGTGTTCTCACCTAACATGATGTAATAGGAGGTCCCCAACTGGTGCATGTGTTGCATATTATTTTGTTTTGAGTCAGAGTCTCACTCTGTCACCCAGGCTGGAGTACAGTGGCACAATCACAGCTCACTGCAGCCTCAACCTTCTGGGCTCAGGCAATTTTTATACCTCATTCTCCTGAATAGCTGGGACTACAGGTGTGCACCACCACACCTGGCTATTTAAAAAAAATTTTTTTTTGTACATACACGGTCTTATATTTCTCAGGCTGGTCTCGAACTCCTAGGCTCAAGTAGTCCTCCTGCCTTGGCATCCCGAAGAGCTGAGATTACAAGCATGAGTGCCTGACTCACATGTTCTTAATGATTTAGAATTTTCTTATTTTTATATGTCCTTCTTTAAAAAATGACATCCTCTAGATCTTCTTTCTCATGGTCACAATGTGACTGCATAGCTCCAGTCATCATGATGGCACCCTAGACAGGAAGTGGTAGGAAGGAAGAATGTATACATTATAAGGCAACTGAGTGAAGTAATATTCAGGTACTTTCCCCAAATCCTACTAACAACATCTGTTTATGTCTTATTAGTCAAAATTTAACCCCATGACCACTTTTAATTACACAGGAAGCTGAGAAATGTAGTTTTTGTTGTTATTGTTGTTGTTGTTGTTGTTATTGTTATGTTGCCACATTCAACAAATCAAGGTTCTGTTAGGATGGAAAGAGGAGACAGACAACAAAGAACACCTGAGTGTCTAAAGACGCGAGTTGATCTAAATGAAGACTATGATTCGAGTTTATATTTGGAACATCTAAATTCTTTGTGTGACCACTTTATGAATTAAGGTCTCCTAAAGAAGATGTATACTGTGGCTTAATCTGTGCAAACTAGTACATAGTCTTAGAAAAGGCAAGTAACTAAATAAGGGACTAAGAAATAACTGAAGACTTAGCAATAATAGGAAGTACATCCACCCTCCACTCAGCGTTGATAAAACAGTGTCAGGATGGGGTGTTACCTAAGCCTGGGAGCCAAGAATTCCTACTGGGAGTTTGGACACAGGGATTAGGAGTTACCTGGAAGAGCCCGGTACCATAGTGAAGTTGTAGCTGCAATCACACACAAGAAAGAGAGAGTGAGAAATAGTGTAGACTCTCACGTCAGTGCCTCTTACTTCCTACACAGAGTCAACAGCCTGCTGGCAAGACAGTATGGGAAAAATCTGCATGATCATCTGACTGTGATCAGGGAATGGATTTGAGAGAAAATGAGCAAATGTGTAGCACCGGCACTGTGGTAGTAGAGCAAAGGAGAGCAACCTCTACCTAAATGAAAATTATCATATACCTAGTTTTTAAAGTACAGTGAGCTACATTTTATTCAAAAGTGGATTTATGTACAATCTCCTCCACTTACCCGCTATAAGACTTTTAGCAGGCCACATAAACGTCCTCAGCCTCTGTTTCCTAATTAACAAAAGAGGCCAGGCGCGGTGGCTCAGCCTGTCATCCCAGCACTTTGGGAGACTGAGGGGAGAGGATTGCCTGAACCTCCCGGTTCAAGACCAGTCTGGGAAACTTGGTGAGACCTCATCTCTACAATAAATCACAAAAATTAGCCGGGTCTGGTAACTTGCGTCTGTAGTTCTGGCTACTTGGAAGGCTGAGGCGGAAGGATCGCCGGAGCCCAGCAGGTCGAGACTGTGGTGGCCATGAGCTTGCCGCTGCATTCCAGTCTGGGCGTCAGAGTGAGACTCCAACTCAAAAAAAAAGCAAAGATGTTAAAATCTTATTTACTTTTTCTCAAAGTGTGCCTATGAATGATGAGGGAAGCATGTATGGAAAATACCTCTATGCATACATTGGAAAAGATCTGTCTGAAGATGGTTCATTAACCATCTACCATGTGACAGGTATTGTCTGTGTACTTTGCTTACATCATCTCATTTAACCTTCCCAATAAAATATTTATAGGTAGGGACACATAGAATCATTTATAATTGAATCTGAAGAGCTTGGTAAAAATTAAAGTTAGAAAGGTTGATAGGTCCTCAATTTTAAAAAGCCTGCAGATATTGTTAAAGAGAATTGATTTTTAAAAATGTGGTGAGGTTTTTAAAGACATAAACAATTGAGCTATAATGAGATCTAAGATTTAGAAAAATCAGTTTGGATGGCAGGATGGAAAGCTGATTGGGAGTAAAAGGAAGTGGTAGAATGGACAGCAGGATCATCTATATGAGATTTACTTCATTGTTCTTCACTTCCACTTTAATCCTGCATTTCAAATTATTAATACTTTTTATTATCTAAGAGGAAAATCACACTGCATACAGCTTATGAAATACATGTTTTACTGGGAAGATTTGTTAAAACTTGATCAGGATTAAGATTAGAATTTACTTCGAATGTCTATTGATTTGTTTTGCAGGTCATACTGTAATAACTTTATGCTACTGAGGGTATGGATTTGGCTTTTAAGACCATGTCAATCCTGATCAGTACAGACCTTGCCTATGATAACAATCAGTGTGGAGTATGATGTATATAAACCGGTTTCTAAGTTTGGGAGCCCAGACTTGTGTGAGTTTACATGTGTTTGAGCATGTTCCCTTCACCTGTTTCAGGGTGTCTGATTTTATTACATTAACAGAGGGAGTTGTAGAGGAGGAAGAGGAACACCTAGCATCTCTGGAAAATGCCACTTTACTGGAGCCAAATATTGACATTTTTGAAAGCATATGAGCAAACAAAGCTAATATTTTTATTATTTTATTTGAAAATTTTTATTGATATAAGCCACTGCACAGTGTCTTACACTGGGAATACCTCATGTGCTGTATTTTGTGATGGTCCTCTCCACTAACCACGGTGATCCCCTGTGCTCTTCTTGTACCTCAGGGGCTAGAAGAGCAGGAACAACATTTTACAGCCTTTCTTGCTAAAGGTTTTCGGGTTGCTTTTCTTTAATAAATGTTATTGCATGAAAATTGGAATGTAGAAAGGAGCAGACACCATATACTTTTTTTCAATGGCAGGTATCACCTGGAATTCAGCAGATATGAGGTTCAGTATCATTAATAGCTTCTGAGAATTAATTGAAAATCATCTAATTTGACTGAGTGTGGTGGCTCATGCTTGTAATCTCGGTTTTTGGGAGGCCAAGGTCGGAGAACTACTTGAGCCCAGGAGTTCAAGACCAGCCTGAGCAACACATTGAGACCTCACTATTACAAAACATTTTTTAAAAGTAGCCAGGATGATGTCATGCATCTGTAGTCTCAGTTACTCAGGAGGCTGAGGTGGAAGGATAGTCTGAGACCAGGGGGTTGAGGCTGCAGTGGACTGTGATTGTGCCACTATACTCTAGCCCGGGTTACAGAGGGAGATCCCTGACTCAAAAGAAAGAAAGGAGGAAGGAAGGAAGGAATGAAGGAAGGAAGGAAGGAAGGAAGGAAGGAAGGAAGGAAGGAAACAGGAAAGAAAGAAAGAAAGAAAGAAAGAAAGGGAGAAAGTCAAAACTATCTATCTTCATACTCTAGGCAGCAGTGGACATTTGATAGTGGGCTTTTGGAATTTGTGATCTGGTTAAAACTTTCTGAATCTTTGAGGGCTGATCAGGTGAACCTGAGGGTTAGTGTCAGCCTTTCTTGATCTTGGTTCCTTCAGCCCTCCCAACAGTGTTATAGTGTCAAATTCTTGTTTTGATATTCATTTCTGCTTGAAATACCAAGAGCAGTTTTTTTTTTTAATTTTCAAATTTAACTAATACTTCCCATGGATCCTGGTACCTACCATGTTACTTTCAAACGTAAGAAAAAAATAATTTTTTTAAACATATTTTTTATTTTAAAATTGTGGGGTATAGATAAGGGTAGATTTACAAATATGCATCGTTCAGGCACCCTTGTTGATAAGGGGTGTCTCCCCGTCCCCAGACAGATATTAGCTACCGTTAGTTCCACCTCCCTTCCCCCCCACCCCTCCATAGTTTCCCACCACTGTCAGGCCTTTTCTTATAGTATTATGATAGATGTTCAAGGTCCACTATATAAGTGAGAAAATGTGATACTCAGATCTTTGTTTCTGTGAGAGATCACTCAGTATTATAGACTCTAGTTCCATTCAGGTTGCTGCGAAATGCATGATTTTGTTCTTTTTTATGGCTGCGTAGTATTCCATTGTGTATATGTACCACATTTTTTAAATCCAGTCCACTTGATGGACAGCATGGTTGGTTCCAGGTCCTTGCTATTGTGAACAATGCTGCAATAAACATACGTGTGCAGTTATCTTTTTGATAGAGTGATTTGAGTTCTTCAGGGTATATTCCCAGTAGGGGTATTGCAGGGTCATATGGGAGGTCGATATTTAGAGATTTTAGGAATCACCACACTGCTTTCCACAGAGGTTGCACTAGTTTACACTCCCACCAACAGTGTAGAAGTGTTCCCTTTTCCCCACATCCTCTCCAGCATCTGTTATTTTTGGAGTTATTGATAATGGCCATTCTGACTGGAGTTAGGTGGTATCTCAGTGTAGCTTTGATTTGCATCTCCTTGATGATTAGTGAGGTTGAACATTTCTTCATGTGTCTGTTGGCCGCTCAGATGTCTTCCTTTGAGAAATGTCTGGAAAATAATAATTTAAAAAAGCTGCCGATTACTCATATCAGGACTCATGGAAGACTAAAATACAGTCTGGGTCCCAGAGTTAGGTGAGTATACTTAGACATTTTTCCTACACAACATAGCTTCATGTGCCTCAAACAAAACCTTTGA
>CAUYQG010127977.1:0-83982 GCA_963574415.1 Tarsius wallacei
CCCAGCTAATTTTTTTGATTTTATTGTAGAGATGAGGTCTCGCCAAGTTGCCCAGGCGGGTCTCGAACCCGCGGGCTCAGGCAATCCACTCACCTCAGCCTCCCAAAGCGTGGGATTACAGGCTGAGCCACCGAGCCTGGCTTAATGTAATATATTTTTACATAAACTTGTTCATGTATATCTTGTAACAGTATATATAACAAATTCTGGTAGCATCTAAGGATTAGAAAGATCTTTGTTGTTTAATATGGCAGCCACCAGCCACAAGTAGCTATTGAGCACTTGATATGTGGTTGGTCTGAATTGGGATGTGCTATGAGTGTAAAATACCTCATTAATATTTTTTATAATTATCACATGTTGAAATGATACTACTTGGGATAGACTGGGTTAAATATACAATTAAAATTAATTCCACCTGTTTCTTACTATCTTTTTTAATGTGAAAATTAAAATTATACATGTGGCTTGCATATTTCTATTGGACACCACTGATAGATAACCTCATGGTTTACTGTATCATGAATTCCCCATTCAGTGTTGCGGAGATGCCCAGTGGCTGCCATTACAACTGTACAAGTAGAAGGATTGATATCAATGGATATGTACGAATGGTAGGATTTCCACTGGCTCATTTCTTTGAAAATATGAAATCAATTTTGAGGTCCACATTCTCTGGGGATGGAATCTGTTCTTTGGAACAGATGCCAATTTGTAGCCATTCTACAGAGACATGCCATTGGGGAGTACACAAAGCTCTGGAATAATAATTCTCAAACTTTAGAATGTATCAGAATTATATTGAGGGTTTTTAAAAACAGATTGTTGGGTTCTACTTCCAGAGTTTCTGATTCAGTAGGTATGGGACAAGACCAAGAGTTTGCATTTCTAACAAGCTTCCAAAAGATGGTGATGCTACTGCTCCAGAGACCACACTTTGAGACAAATGATTTTTAACCCCTGGTTGCAGATTAGAATCACCTAGCTAGAAAGACTTTAAAAATATATATGGTGCCACCCAGATCACAATTGAGTCTAGTGTATAGTCAGACATCAGGCCCGTTGACTCAAAGTATACTGTAGATTGAGTGTTTTTAATTTAAAAAATCCAAAATCCTTTTCTAAATGCTCCAAAATCTGAAACTTTTTGAGTGCTGAAATGATGGAACATTTTGGATTTCGGATTTTTAGATTAGAGACATTGAACTGGTTAAGCAGCACTTTGAATAAGAGATACTACAACCATAGTTATTTATTTCATCCATATTGAGACTTGTATTATTTATTTTTTTACTGTCAAGAGACCCACGATAATAATGTCTTGTAACTTTAAAAAATAACTTCTTACACATCTTTAAAATAATAATAATTTTATCATCATCTAAAAGAAAATAACTTTTCAAAGCAGTGCCAGAAATGCCTTTATGAAAGTATTATCAAATTGGTTTCTGGTTTCAGAGAAGCAAAGTAAAAGGTTCCTGAGGGTTCGCTAGAATTATATGGTAAATTCAATTCACATTTTAACTGTTACCTAAATTAATTAACTTAATGTAAAAATGGAAGCATAAGTTTATATAGGGACAAACCACTCTCTCCCATTTTTTTCTTTAAAATTAGATACACAAAATTTACTCAAAATAGGTTTTTACATGCAAATAAGTTAACTGTACACTTATCTAGTTCCTTCTTTATCCCCTATTTATCAAGTAGCTTTTGTGTTTATTGATAATAAGATTCCACCACTAAACTATTTCAAGTTTTACTTTGTTGAAAAAATGAATTTCCACATCACCAAAGTTACATTAGAATTTTAAAAGTTCCTGTTTTTTCTTCCTTATCAGAATTACCTGAGTGTGTAGAAGTTCTTCTTGAAGTTGGTCAATTTTCTCTTTATCTGACACCTAAATATTTAAAATAAATTAATTTTGAGTATACTTGGGTTTATACAGAACGTATAGCAAGTTAAATTTTAGAAAAAGTATTCAGAGTTAGAACTACCAGCTTTCTATGCATACTTAACCAAAGTGAAGTTTAAATCAAGTGATTATTTAAGAAAGTAAAAATACTTGTATTCATCAATAAAAATAGCTCATCAAAATTTTATATTAAATAAAAACCTTAAAAAGCATCACTTTCCTGACTAGAAGAAATTCTAGTCATTTCTTATGAAAGGCTAGTTAGAAAAACAAGAGATCAACACATATAATTATTATATTCTTCAAAGGTTGTTTTGTACTAAAGCACAGGGACTTAGATGCTTGGAGAAAGTACTGATATACTTCAAGAAATGTGTTCCAGAAAAATCAAGATACAAGTTACCACTTATAGCTATTTAAAAAGTTAATTGGCCATAGTGTATCTTTTAAGGAAATGTTATCCATTTCTGCACTTAAAGTAGGGAAGTGTATAATAAATGCAAAGAAAAACTTGCATTTTCAGAGCTTTAAGTGGAGTCAGATACTTGTTTTTAAATTCAGTTATCAGTGCAAGATCTGCTAACCCATAATACAGAGAATGCATTTGCAGCAATGAAGCCAAGTAAAGCAACTAAAACTGATTTGAACACAAAACAAAAATAGAACAAAATCCATAGGTATTGTGTAAACTACTTCAAATTATTAATGCTAATAGTTACAAATATTCTGAGTACTCTAAATATTTTTGAAAACACAAAGAGCTTTATTGTATAAGAGGTTTTAAAGTAGTCACAATACAATTATAAATACAAAATATGGTGACTAATTTTAATAAAAATGATGTCATGTATGACAAATCCACATAACTGCTTTAACTTCTTGGTGAGGTGCAGAAGTTGTCATCCTCAGCCTTTAAAAATAATTGTCTAACTTCTGAAAATCAAAACTTGTAAATATGAATTTACTTAGGAGAAAAAAGTTAAATTCATATTTTTCATTTAAATCCTTGGTGATCTCCGTTAGCTATTTAAGCAATCAAGGCATCATGGGAGTAAATATATATGAAAAATTTAAAATGATTTCATTATTGAGGTAGACATTAATAAGTCCTGTCCACTATAAAGTTATTTTCCAATTTTAATCATTGTTTCTAAGTACTTTCAAAAAATTTCCCAAATTTTAATTTCAATAACATAGTTAACAATGCTTGCTAGAAACAAAGGGTACATTTTTTTTCCTTGAAAGTATATGCCTAAAAATCTCCAAAAATGGAAATTTTATCTTTTAGAAAAATGATAATATAATACAAACGTTGTTTTCCCATTTCTGTATAGCAAGTAGAGACTTGTTCACAGAAGCCTTTTCATTTTGATTATATGTGTTTATATAGAATGGACAAGAATTATTAACAGTCTCCTGAACTGTGAGGAGACACACAAGCTGGAGAGGCTTTCACAAACCAAAGAACAAAATCTTGAAGGTCAATGAAGAAATAAATAATTCCACATCATGTTCATATGACATGCCATCACACTGTAATAATAGTGTGGTAATTAATCTAATCTGTTATGCACATGAAATTCCCAATTCATTTTAAAAGGTGCTTTGATTTACTTTGTTCCATTAACTATTTATCCAACTGTAGCTAAATTAGTATGAAATGTACAAGCAATATTGGTATCAACTGTTTTAGTTTTGAGTGTAAATATTAACTGATTTTCATGCAACATATCCTAAATTACTATAGAAAATCTAACATTACTTGACATCTGGAACAATAATTAAAAAGCGAATACAGTTAAAAAAATTATAATCTTTATTATAAACCAAGGACTATAAAACTCTAATTTAGTAATTTGTTAAAAAACGTTATATAAAAAGCTAAAATGATATATGGTTATTAGAATATTACAAACATAATTTCTATGCTAATATTAGTATTTAGTAATCACAACTGTTACGATTTTTATAAATTTGAATGTTTAGGTATATTTAAGTCTATCATTTGCCTTTCCGGTACAATTGTTAAGAATAATTCATGCATGGTTTAAAGACACACTTCCTATCTGCTTAGCTTAATGGAACAACAAAATTAATCTTTTTTTTTTTTTTTAGTTGAAATCTCACACAGACTGGAGTGCAGTGGCTGCTCCCGGTCACCGCAGCCTTGACCTGCTGGGCTCCGCGATCCTTCGGCCTCAGCCTTCCAAGTAGCTGGAACTACAGGCGCGCGCTACCACGCCCGGCTAATTTTTTAAAATTTATTGTAGAGATGAGGTCTCACCAAGTTGCCCAGGCGGGTCTCGAACCCTTGGGCTCAGGCAATCCACTCACCTCAGCCTCCCAAGGCACGGGATTACAGGCTGAGCCACCAAGTCCGGCTCAAAATTAATCTTAATGTATTAAAAGACAAGCTGTGATGAGTAGGATCGAGAATCAGACTTAATATTTTCTAAGAAACAAAGTAAAATCCTATAGTTTTATGAAACAAATATTAAAGATTGATGAAAACATACTTTATTAAGAGAATAACCCAAATTATTTTTAATCTGTCACTTATTCTAGGTCTCAACTAGCAAAATTGAGGTATATTTTATTTTGATGTGCTTTTTACCGGTAAAATTCATCCACTTACAACAAGACTAAATTAATGTCCTGTTGTTTAATATATTCAGTTTGCATTACAAAATTTAAAACTCATCCTGATAGAAATCGATATCAATGGTCTTGAAACCAGAGCTTTTCTACAATTTCAGGGCTGTGAAACAGATGGAAAAGAGTGGAATCCTCCACAGAAACAAGCTACAGCTGAAAGAGAAAAGCCTTTACTAGCTCCTCACAAAACCAAGCCTGATTTAAGAAATTAAATATTTTTTCCTATTAAGCCATTGTGGCTAGTCTGAAATACTGAAATATACATATATCCATGGGGAGCAAAATCACCAAGGGCAGTTTTAATCTACTGTGGGCTTGGGCTCTTTTGCTCAGAGTTATAGGGAAAATTTATTAATTGCTACTAATAAGAAACTAAAAAATGATGACCTACTTAAATTTTCAAGAAGGTAAGGGAAAAAGAAACATTAAAAAGCAACAAACAGTACTTGTGGTTTTGTGTCTTGAGTAATTCTCAAATGCCTGGCATGATAAAAAATATCATGAATTAGGATTTTGATCATTTATGACAGTGAGGAGCTGAAAGGTCAACTCTGTACTAACTACAGGGAGAAAGGAGAGAAGGATACAGTAAGAAAACAGTCTTTCAGGAGAGTAAGGGGAATTACTTCATTATAAAAAAGTAAAAGTTATTTTTAAAGTCTCATTTGCTTTCACACAAGGTATTAGGCAGGGAGAGGTGCTGTTTGGTGCTCTACTAAGTGCACTGTAATAAACAAAACAAATAGAGGTACAGTCTTGTCAATCTCGAGTTTATGAATGGGGGAAGGGAGGTATAAAAGGGGCAAGTGGATAATCCAATAAATATCAGAAATAGGAACAATATCTATGCACCTGAACAAAGACTAGTAAAGTAGGACTAAAATGAACATTAACCTTCAGCAATGTAGAAAATGAATAGTGTTCATTACTAATATCCCGATTGTCTGATTCAAAAGCTCATTGTTAAACTATACTTTACAATGTTAAAATAGCAGGTATATGGGATTCATTTCAAATTGTCTTAGAATTATGAAAAACCCTTAAGAACTTACAACTAGAGCTATATTTGTATTTCTAAGTATTATATCAGAACATACTAGCTCCGCCCCTTTCTTTCTGTAACAAAACTAAGGTACAGATGGCTCAGCCTAAACATCCAATTCATCAGGATATTTAAATGGTATACTCACAGCTAACAGAATAGAGAATGTTCAAGTGCCATTCAAAATAAATCCTCCTTGGCTTACCACATCTAGTTTGATTTAACCGTGTAGGAAAACAACTGCTTATTTTCTTTTTCTACCTATGTTATTCATTCACTGAAAGCTAAATATACAGGAGTTGATTCCACAGCCATGGAATTGAGAAAAGTCAGAAAGTGATGCTGAGAAAATAAATGAAATTTTGATAAGTACTCTAAAGTATTAACCACCACCAAGTGAGATAAGGTTAGTCAGCAGAATTATTGCACTAAATCATTACTTATAATACTGGTTGACTTAAATATCAGAACCTACAAGAATTATATGACTGAATCTTTTCCTGAAAAGGTTTACATATGACTTTTAAGACTTTTTAATTTAATTGATGTAACATAATTAGCTTATTTCAAGATCTCAAAGATTTCAAGATCTCAAGATTTCAAGTTTTATCAAAACTTTAAAATCATTACAGTTATTTCACTTTGACCTAAAGTCTCTTCAGAACTTCAATCTTGAAATCTACATTGTGGGATTACCTAAAAGCCAAAATTGTATTTTCAAGGAGCAGTTGATTGCATCAATAACCAAATATTTGTATAGATTTATGTTTTTATTAGAATCTGTTCTTTAGTGACCAGAATTATATCAAATGTCCAATGTTCAATCCCTCAGTGGTCCAGTGAAAATTTATTTATACCTTATTGATTAACATGAGAAAGTTACACCAGGAGCTTATCAAAGTATATAAAAACTACATGCTTTTGCCCAAAAGGCAAAATAATTTTCTTTTCTTATAATGAGTGTTTCCTAATGATACATTTTAGCTAAAATAAATAATAAGTGTCATTATTGAAGTAATTTAAACTGGTCATCTATTGCAATCTTTTTCATTTTAGAAATAAAATCTTGGAGAACAAATAGATCAATTGGCTACAAATTCAGGGTGATTTAATAACTGGATCACATAAACAGCAATTCATAACCTTAACTATAAATCCATGTACCCTCACAGAAACCTAGTTTTCAGAAATCTAATTCCTATGCTTGAGCTTGTTATTTTGGGCACTGTTTATACTATCTACTCCAGAAAAAGTTACATTGTTTATGTAATAAAGCTTTTATAATTCTACTTTGCTAAAAATCATCTCTCATAATTGGAGTTCATGAATGGATTAAGGCGACATGATCTTGGCAGAAATGACTGATTAGAGAATATGTCAGTAGCCCCCTTAAACCATCCATCACCTTGCGCTTCTGTTGGGCATAGCTCGTGCTATATTGGCCAGCGGCTCTGCGTGCTTCCTCTTCATGCTCTTGAATTTGCTGTTGTAAGAGAATGAGCTCACCAAGCAGACCCTGCCATGAGTTTACAACGAGGAGGAGGAGATGGGGAGAACAATGTTAAACCAAAGGGCACAACAAAGGAACAGATGTAAGACAGGGAGTGATGGAGAGCTTAAAACAAAAATGGAAATTCATGTACCTTTAGAGCCATCATACAATTGGGCTCTGTACTGCATTTCCATTTTCCCCTTCAATAAAATTAGATGTCTCAGAAAAATAAAACAGCATAGTTTAAAAAGTGAAAAGGAAAATACAATGATTAGTGCTGAATAAAACAAGCCAGAGATATAATAATATACAGTAAAACCTAGACTAACTGGAATGCTCAAGAAGGTGGCACTGTAGTTTATCAAATTTCTTGGTAACAAGAAAATCAAGAAAGGACTTCAATTCTTATTTTGGAATTGTCAATATGTACTAGTATACGCTACTGACTTAAAACATATGGTAAGAAAACCAAACCGATTTTTTTAAGTGTTAACTTCATAGACCTAAATCTTCTAAAACTCAATCATAATGCTCACAGGATTGACTGAAGATCATAATGCCTTATTTACGTACTAAATTACTATTCTTAAGTAAACATTCCATAAATCTGATCTCTTCATTTAAAGATTGTCGTTCCCAGAGACACTATTAAAAATAATTTGAGTTTTCTAGCATCAAGTTAATCAAGGTTTTACATTAATTCATATAGTCTATGTGCCTTTGCACACAAACTTATTTGAATAAAATTTAGAGTTTTTTTGAAATCAAAAAATGTTTTAGGTTCTGTTTTGACTTTATATAATACCAAATATCTAGTCTGATTGAATTTTCACTTTTTATAAGCTGTTTTGACATTAAATAGAAATTGCCTGAGAATACATCCTGATGTATATCAATTACTAAACAAAATGTACTATAAAAGAACATAATTATGATATAAAGACAATATAGTTATTATAAAAATTAAAAATGAAACAAAAGCCAGTTTGGACCTAGGCACAAAGTAACCACATTTTCTATTTCTAAAATTAATTCCATTTTATAATCATGAAATGTTAAATTAACACATTTTTTATTACAACATATTCACATATAGTATGATATAGAATACATGTCATTTTCTGCATAGTCTTATTCATTGCTGGCTGATTAGATAATTAACCTTGAAAAATGTGGGGAGAAAGACAATTAAGATTTGACAATGTCACAAGCCTAATATTTTCTCAACCAGAAATCTTTAAAAGAGTAAAGTTCCAATGAATGAGGTAACAACTTAGTTTGTACAAGAATGGTGTTCTGTGAGAACACCGGGCTCAGTTTTTACCAAGTTATAAAATAAAAAGAGTTAGGAAAACTAATACTGGTTAAAATATTCTAAATAGGTAGTTTTGGAATTTTTTGAATGACTGCCAAAAATATTTTATTTTGCATACATGTAATTAGAAAGTGTCTTAAAATAAACACTGGTTATATTGCATTCAAAATTTAATTAGTATACTTACTCAGAGGCTTAATTAAAATTCACCTTATATAACACAAAGACTTACATAAACATAAAAGTTTTCCAGAAAAGAAGTACAAACAGAAATATAATTTGGAAAATCTTTATTTTGTTTGATTGTCCTTTTAATAATTAGGCTGTGATCATTGCCAATAGTAGACAATGAATGAAACTGGTCAATAGTAGACAATGAATTTACTGGTCAATTGAAAAATGAAACTAGTTAATTTTTCCCATGACAAGTAAAATTCAACATTTGTTTCCAAATTCAATAGTACAAAATTTGTTTTTCAAAATCGAAAGTTATCTTTAAAGACACATCTTTTTAGTATATCAGTTTTTATGGTAACTAACAAACCTGTCAAAGAAAGACAATGCCAACTAGCTTACTACCCTCATCATTTACATAATTTTTTGTCTTTTTTGGAACACTGTTTTTCATCAAGCAGAAAGAAAAGTAATTTGACTTGTTTTCATTTATTTGGTCATTTATCAAAATTCCCTCTTCTAGTCAGTCAAGTATTTAGGTTTCTCAAACAATTGCCTTTAAAGAAGGCTTCCTATGTTGGCCTATATGGTAGTATACCTGCCGCATTTGTGTACCACCAGTATTATAATTTATAATATGCCAAAGTAGTGAGAAAATACTCCACATTTCTTAACTCTGCTGACCTATATGGCACACAATTCTTTTTTATTTCCAGCTTAAACACTCCTCCCTAGTTCATTGCTTATCTTTCTGTAAAACTATATAGTAAATAATATCTACTAGATTATAAAGAAAACATCTTCTATCTAGTGACACCTCACTTTCCTTCCATGTCTGTTACTGAGGCACTGTTATGTGAAGACAGTTGAAATTAACGGTTACCTCTTGAAAAAAATGTAGGAAGAAACCAAGAATTAGACATATAAAAAGCTGTTTATACTATACTACGTCTTCAAATTGAAGATAGGTTACCTATCTTCAATTTTCTTCAATTTAAGGTGAGATTTGATGTCTAAAAAATTTCAATTTCAATTTTCGGCATCAAATCTTATTTTAAATACCAAATACTACAGCTTCTAAGTTAAGAGCCTGTGGAAAAGGAAAGAGAAGAAATGTGTGTACCTATTATGCAAGATACACTCCTCAAACGTACAACATTTTTCAATAAATGTTTTCCCAAACTTGGGCATTTTTCTTTCAAGATATAGTACACAAATATTTACTTTTAAAGTAGTACATACTATATATAAAAATAGTAATTTTTATATGTAAAAATAATTAACAACTACAGATGATATAGTCTCTAAGTATCTCTTGGCTATTGTCAATTTGATACTGCAGCTTTCAGTCTCTTATTTCACGTACAATGTTCTCAGTTTTCTTTAAAAAATTATAACATCAAATCAAGAAAATCAGTAGTAACTTCAAAAATCAAAATATCAACTGAAAATACTGTACTAACATAAAAGTTAGATTGGTGGAAAAAACTTTAAGTAATATTGAAATACTATGCTATAGTCTGAATGTCCACTCATATTTTAAACCTAACCCCACAAT
The DNA here is from genome assembly GCA_963574415.1 of Tarsius wallacei. Classification (NCBI taxonomy): domain Eukaryota; kingdom Metazoa; phylum Chordata; class Mammalia; order Primates; family Tarsiidae; genus Tarsius; species Tarsius wallacei. Next base: position 10,153 of record CAUYQG010127977.1, read on the forward strand.
GTGACAGTATGGAGAGGTGGGGTTGATCAGGTCATGAGGGTGCTGGGATTATTCCATTTATTTTAAAAAGGCCACAAAGCGCTGCCTAGCCCCTTTTGTTATGTGAGGACACAAAGAGAAGACACCATCTATGAAGAAGAGCACCCTCCCCATACAACGGATTTGCCAGCACCCTGATCTTGGATTTCCAAGTCTCCAGAACTATGAGAAATGAATTTCTAATGTTTCATAAGAAATCTCAGAATGGGAAATGTAAATCCTACTCAAGCAACACTACTTTATTCCACTTAAGAATATCAAGTAAATGAACCACTTTTATAGCCTAGTTCTCCTCAATCATTGCCAAATAGGAAGGCCAAGAAGAATTCATAGGTAATCAAAGCAAAACATTTTGGGGCCCACCCTTGTTGGCATCAACCAAATTTATTTACTTTAAATTAGCTTTTCTATTGAGTTAAGTCAATCAACTAATTTTACTAAGAGCTACACACTATCCTAGGTGCTCTGAAAACAGAGACTTTATGACAGAAATGGCCATTAAATAGTAAGAATACAAGCCAAAGTAAATAATGTTTCATATGGCAGATGTTTTAAACATTGGGTATAATGAATGGAACTAAAATGGCTATGGAGGGCTTCATGAAGGTGACAATTGAGCTGTGCCTTAAGGATGAGTGGAAATTAGGTAGAAAAAAAAAAAAGAGAGATATTTCAGCTGGGAAGGTACCACTTAAACTATAAAATTAGAATTTAGAGCAGCATGTCGGAAGCAAAAGTATTAGTGTATTATCATTCAATAATTCTTTTTTTAACAAGTAATACTACTTTTCATGATTTGGGCCTTGAAAAGTCCTTCAAATATTTTCTATTAATTATAAGTATACTTGATACCTTCAGAATGGACGTATTCCTTACTTCTGCAAGATGCTCATAAACAATCAAAAACATAATAGAACAAAAGCACAGATAACAAGATGTTTCATTTAGCAAATCAATTTTCACTAGAACACAATCTTACAGAATCTAAAAAAGGAAATACACTAAGTGGTCTTGGTCACTTACACATACATATAATGACTGATATATAGAAATCTGCTATTTTCAAACCAAATGAGTCCATTAATTCACTAAAATAATCACCACTTTAATTCTCAGTTTGTCTTCTGGTATGTCAATTATACCTCAACAAAGTAGTCCAAGTTAGGTTAAACAAAAGTAATTTTACTATTTTTTCAGTGTTTTATTAACTGAAGATACATATCAGACCTTTTGATCAACATAAATAACTAGAGTCCACAAACTGAATGGATATAAATCCAGAAAATATAAAACCAAAGAAACTTGACACTTAGTTAACCTGTGCAGCATTATGTGGAAATATATGTTTCTGTAGACTTTTTGAAGACCTCTACTACAACTTTACAGCTAAAAGTCTAGTAACCCCAGGCTGGGAACCACAGGTAGTCAGTTTACCATGTTGTTCATTCTGTCTGACTCAAGTCAAACTATCTGTGTTCCCCTCAACTCCCCGTCACTTTCACTTCAGGTGACTCTGAATGGTTCTAACTGTTCTTCTACTTGCCAGCACTTCGTCAGATGTGTTCTCCTATTAGAAAGGACAAATCTTTTCTTTAGTTCTAGTCATAGAATGTTTTTCAACTATTACTACTTAAAAAAAATCTGATTCATATTTATTTTTATATTTCTAGTAAAAATATAGTCACAAACTTTGTTATAAACCTGACAACCATTAAACTAACACATGACTATTTAAAATCTAAATACTATTTTAAATCTGGAGGTTTAAGACACCAGATTGAACCAATCAAAAAGGTATCAGCTACTCATTCACTGCAATTTATTGAAAGTCAACTCCTGACAAGGGTTTGTAAAGAAAAAAACAAAATAAAATTTAAAAAAAGAAAAGTTGGCCGGGCGCGTTGGTTCACACCTATAATCCCAGTACTTTGGGAGGCCGAGGTGAGAGGATTGCCTGAACCCACGGGTTTGAGACCAGTCTGGGCAACTTGGCAAGACTTCATCTCTACAATAAAAAAAAAAAACAAAAAAACAGCTGGGCATGGTGGTGCATGCCTGTAGTCCCAGCAGCCACTTGGAAGGCTGAGGTGGAAGGATCACCTGAGCCCAGCAGGTTGAGGCTGTGGTGGCTGTAAGTGTGCCATTGCACTCCAGTCTGGGGGACAGAGTAAGACTCAGACTAAAAAAAAAATAAGTAGCAGCTAAATTCTAGATGCCAATCTACCCCCACGATTTTGCCCAGATTTTCAAACTTAATGTCTGAGTGATTTCAAAAAAGCTAAGATCTCTCCCTGCATGCTTACACTCAACCATCAACTTGTAGAGAAGTCTCTTAAAATTGGTCAGTTTTTCTGCATTTTGTCTGAGTAGCTCACTATTCTCAAGCACCACAGACAACAGTCAGGCCTCACAAACACAATACTGCGTATTAATATAGTTTAAAATTATCAGTTGGGCTGGAGATACTTTTTTGCACAGTAAATTTTTTGACTTAACCTTTAATAAAAGCAGTTCAAACTCTGGATTCAGTATTAACAACAAATAGTTGAAAAAATAACTGATATCTTTTTAATGGACAAAATAATCACCATAAATGAAGAACATGTTAAAAGGAAATAGTCTACAATGGCATTTATAGTCAAATAAGCAAAGAAGTAAATTATACCTTAAAGCAATACATTTACTTTCATGTCTATTGTATAAAATGAAATGTGTAAATATAATTAAATTCCCCAAAAATACATTATCTTGCTTCTTCTATATTGCAGAGCTCCTGGTCAATTATTGATTATTCATTCATCAGTTTAGCAGGATTTTTAAGGGAATTATCTGAGTCAGGCCCTGAAACAGGCTTTTCATTCACCAAAGTGATCTCAGGCCACATCAGAGAAGCAGAAATATAGAAATGAAGAGAGCAAAAAGAAATCTTGTCAAAGAACCATGCTACCACACCCGTAACAAAGGTTCCTTCTTCCCAGTTAAATCAGTTCATCTCTATACTTTAAAGTTTACTTGCCTTAAGGGCGAAAGTCTTGGCTCAAAATAAGCTGCACAAAGATCAAGTTAAAAGGCAAATACACATGCGCACACACACTTTGAAACAGGTTTTCTCCAAAAGGTAAAGTTAAAAGACAAAAAATATATACATTTAAAAACATAACTAAAATTTGGAATACCATGTAAAAAGTTCAAAGTTGAAGGAAGGGAAAGAGATGAAACCTGTACAAATAAATTATTTCTTCTTCTTGCTACCTAATAAACATAAAATTATTTCCTCCAATGTATTAAAACTACAATAATCTTCAGTATAAAAACTGCATTTCCATACTTAATTTTAGAATATTAATAGAATATTTTTGCTATAAACCTATTTATCTAGGTTTTTAAAAAAACTTTAAATAACAGTTATTTTAACAATTCCAAAAGAATGAAAAAAGTGAAAATTCAGAAAATGTCAGATAAACATGTATACAGAGCAATGTTATTCTACATCAGCAATTCTCCTATAATTTTTATATGCATTTCTCCTATAACTTTACACAGATTTTGTTAATGCATATGTGTTTAAATTGGCATCCCCTAAATAACTCCATATGTAACTCTGTTGACTCCCAGTATCAGGGAATTGATTATTGCCTAATAATTCACTTCCTATTCACTTTAATATTTTTCCCTAAGTGAAACTTAGTACCTAGCAGATGTTTTAAGGGAAAAAAAAAGGGGAGGGGTTCTATTGCTAAATAAATTTGGAAAACCCTGTACATTTTAACTTCTCTTGGAGATTCACAATACACACGAATATGTTAATGTCTGAGAAGTTTCAGGAAAAGGAGAGAAGTCTGCTTTTTTTTAATCTAAAGAAGCTTTTCCCACACATATTTAAAAACAAAACCCTTTGTTGGGGACAATCCTTGAAACTAAAATTTCATAGAACATAGTTGAAGGAAATGGGTTTCTCTAATTTTATTTCCAGAACTGCCACACAATACCTTGTATTTTGCACTAAGATTAGTAATATACCTCTGGCTCAGATGTTTTTGTATTTGTGCCTCAGATCTCTACCATTTTCAAATCTTCCAAAAGGGTAAAAACTTTTAAAACTCTTTCAAGATTATCTATGTGGAATTCTCTTTTACACTTACCTTCCTATAATGCTTGTCATTTTCAGATCCATGATCCGTTGCTCGAAACGCTGTTTCTCCAGGTGAACCTTAAAGATAAACATGCAACCCTTTATATTTTCCAGTGAGGTCAATAACCTAATAAGCTAAACTCCAAATTATGTCTAATCAATTAAAAGGTAAACAAAATTTTAGGGCAACTCAGGCTCAAAGCATCACATCACTTTCTTATTTTAAGGAACATGACCGATGACCTATGCAGAAAATAAAAAAAAGACTATAGAAATAAAAAAACTTTAACCTATTAAAAAATATATATAACTAGCTGGGCTTGGTGGCTCAGCCTGTAATCCCATGCCTTGGGAGGCTGAGGTGAGTGGACTGCCGGAGCCCGCGGGTTCGAGACCCGCCTGGGCAACTTGGTGAGACCTCATCTCTACAATAAAAAAAAAAAAAAAAAAAATTAGCCGGGCGTGGTAGCACGTGCCTGTAGTTCCAGCTACTTGGAAGGCTGAGGCGGAAGGAACGCCGGAGCCCAGTAGGTCAAGGCTGTGGTGGCCGGTAGTGGCCACTGCACTCCAGTCTGGGTGACAGAGTGAGACTCCAACTCAAAAAAAAAAAAAAAAAAAAAAAAAATATATATATATATATATATATAAAACTGAAAGTTACAACAAAAAATAAGATAATCTTTGGTAAGAATTATTCTACATGTGAGTACTTACAGTTCAGCCACATAACTGCCATTTTATATCACATAAAATAGGAAAAATTTACAACGTCAACTATGACAGGGCAGATGAGACAAACTAAAATTACTTTTCATTTCAATTATCAAAACCATTAGATATATTTCAAGAAAATATTCTAGCTAAGCAAATTTTCTTTTAATAGCTTTAATCTTGTACATACATATTTAGGAATTTTAGTTTTATCACAAAACAATTACTATACTATTTCCACCTAAAGGATAATGAGTTTTCCTAACATAGTTGTAGGGTTTTAAAGTTCAGCATAAGCAGCATTATAAATTTGGTCTGCAATTTTATTTGCAACTAGTTTATTAGAAGCATTTAAAAGGCATGTTAAGGTCAGCAAAAATGTCTGTTTACACACCTAACAAGAGAAGTAGGCCAGAAGCTCCTATGACTTCACTAACCAATTTGTGACCTGTGAAAAATCAGCAAAAGGGGAAATAGAAATGTAAAATTTAACAGGAATGAGCAAACAAAGATGTCTGAGATCTCAGATCTATATCATGATAGGGAATAATTGGACAAATATGCCAGGATTAACCTTAATAAATTCTATTCCTTACAATCCATCATAGTAAAATTTGTTTTAAAATCACCAAATTGGTCAAACCAATTATGAAAAGCAAATACATAGGAAGTCTCATCTACTTGTCAAGAACAAGTGATTCTTTTCCCCCCTCACTGACTAAAAGCCACACATGTTTAAGCTCTTATAAACGTCCTCTTTATTGGGCTAAACAAAGATTAAAACCATTGTGCAACAAAACTTTAAGTTTATCACTTTTTACATTTGTCCTAAATGTTTTCGTTTAAAAGATGGGAAATAACTACATATTTTTCCTCTGTGAGTCTTAAAATTTTTAATTATATCAAATAGGTCCTTCCTTACCTGTGGTGAAAAAGTCCTTCAATAAGCTGAGGCTTTCAACAATCTTGTCAAAGTCTGGTGCTAACTTTACAAGGTCTTCTGAATTAGGAAGGGCTTTTCTAATTTTCTCTGGAAAAGGTAAAAACACATAAATAGTCTCAAAAGAAGGACATGTGGAGGTGGGTGGGGAGGAGGAGGTGGGAAAACGTGTCAGATATTATTCTAAGGCCTAATAGTATTAAGTTGTTTAATCCTCATGACAACTCTACAACATATCTGCTATTATCAACCCCATTTAAACATGAGAAACTGGGGCAGACAGCAAGGAAATGGGGGGAGCCAGGGTTCAAGCCCAGGTATTCTACGTCCAGAATCAGTCTCTCAGTCACTACACTGTGGTACTGGCAAATGCATCAAGTTGAAAAGCTCTTCTTAAGAATATTAAAAAAACAATTTGAACATGCACTTTTCCTACAAGAACCTTTGTCAACACAGCACAGTTTTATCTTTGGAAGTGCTGTGAATAAGCTGGGTGTGGTGGCTCCTGCCTGTAATCCCAGCACTTTGGGAGGTTGAGGCAAGAGGATTGCCTGAGCCTAGGGTTCGAGACCAACATAGGCAACTTGACGAGACCGCATCTCTACAATGAAATAAAAAAATTAGCTGGGTGTGGTGGCGTGCACCTGTAGCTCCAGCTACTTGGACGGCTGAGGAGGAAGGATCACTTGAGCCCAGCAGGTAGAGGCCATGAGCAAGTCACTGCACTCCGGTCTGGGAGACAGTGAGACTTCAATTCAACATTAACAACAAAAAAGAAGTGCTGTGAATAAGTAAATGTAGAGATGAACTCCACCTCCATATATACTCAGGCTTATAAATTAGACAATGTTTTAAAAGAAGAAAATGAAAAAAATAGTTTCATCAAAAAAAATGTTTTTTTAAGACCACCAGCAATTACTGGCAATCATAACTATCAAATATACTTTATTTTCTGGCTGGGTGCGGTGGCTCATGCCTGTACTCTCAGCACTTTGGGAGGCTGAGGCAGTAGGACTACTTGAGTCCAAGAGTTCAAGACTAGCCTGGGCAACACAGCGAGACCTCATCTCTACAAGAAAATAAATAAAATAAAATAAAGTAAAATAAAAAAGTTAGCTGAAGATATATATACACACACATACATATATGTATATATGCATATAATATAGGTATATAATATATATAGGTATATAAAGATACACACACACACCCACACACACACACACACACACACTTTAAGAAAAGGGGGACAGTGGCTGACTAAGGGGAGAAATCACTTGGAAAGCTAACAGAGTCTTTAGGAACTTGGCTACAAAAAGTAGAGGAAACCAAGGTATCTAATCAAAAGAAGGTAGATAGGTAGATCACTATATGGTACATATATTTTGGACACCATTATATAACACTGAAAATGATATTTAGAAGGGCTACTTGGCAGCACAAAAATGCTGAAAAAATGTGTTAGGTGGCAAAGATACCAAAGTGTATGTTCACTAAAACGATACAGTTTTTAAAAAGGAAACTAAACTATAAACATATACATATAATAAGGACAATAAAAAGAAAATACTCTCTAAGGATACTGGCAACTATGTTAATGTGATGGACTACTGGATATGTTATTTTGTACAATTTTTTTCACTGATATCGTATTATTTGTATCATTAAAATAAAACAGCTACATATTAGATATATAAATTAAGAAACTATCTCAATACAACTATTTCTCTTTCCCAAAAAAATGACCCTAAAAAGTATTTTAATGTTTATGATACAAACCAAGGTCGATATACTCATCAATTTCCCACACAATATCAGGTACAATCCATTTGTAGTCACTAAGGTCAGGTATCATATCCTTCCACTGATCAAAAGTCTAAAAGATAAAAAAAAGTATGTCATTCAGATGCTCTGAATGCCATAAAAAAAGTAAAGAAACACTTATTTAATTAAAACACATTAACAGTTAATGTATTATGTTCAAAACTTTCAAGAAAAAATTTTAAATGGCCTCAGCTCTTCTAAAAACAAATGAGCAGGCATGCATATAAAACATGTAAACACTCCTCTACTAAATACGGAAAATGTAAAAAGGCAGAATATACTCCTATTTCAAACAGGTTTCATGATTTGGCTTTAAGCAATGCTGTGGAAAAAGAAAGACTGGGACAGAGAATACCTTGCCTCTTGTCCCAGAGATGCCAAGAAGTGCTTGTATGGGAATGCCACCTAGCTTTCCCATCTGTGCTATTAAATGGCAAAGCTCAAAATCAAATCTAGGTGTTCCCATTACCAGCCTAGTGTTCCTTCCACTATGTCATTTTAATCTACAATTATAACTAAGATTCAGAAGTCATCTTCCTATTAGGAACATTTAAAAAATCTAGCACATGGTAGAGACACACAGTAAATGTGTAAACACCCAATTATATTCTACTACACTAAAGAAAAATGACTTAAGCTATAAAAAAATTAAAATAATCATGCCAGAAAAACTGGAAAACTAGTAGGAAAATTAAACTCACCTTTTTGGCTGTATAGCCACCCCCAACAGCAGATCCTAGTATGAGATACCGAAGTTTTAAGAGTCTTGCAGCTAATCTTGCTGGCCAAAAATTCCTGTGGGGCTGGTAGCCATATTTAATTGGAGAAAGTTTCAGTTTACGTAAAGGAAGCTTAGTTAGAGAAGAGAACTGCTGAAATGATGTCCTTAATTGGGGTCTTTGAAGCTTCAAGGTAGGATGATGTGAATGATAACTACTTCGTGAAACCAGATGCAGTTTTTGTAGTGGTAAGCTTCCCTTCATTCCAGAGCTATGCTTCACTAAGGATTGGCAGACCTCACTGAAAGAAAAATTGGCATGGAAAAAGATCAGACAGGGTAATAACACAAAGGAAATGACATAAAAAGAGCAACACAAGCCGGGTTCGGTGGCTCAGCCTGTAATCCCGCGCCTTGGGAGGCTGAGGTGAGTGGATTGTCTGATCCCGCGGGTTCGAGATCCGCCTGGGCAACTTGGTGAGACCTCATCTCTACAATAAATCAAAAATCAGCTGGGCGTGGTAGCGTGCACCTGTAGTTCCGTTTACTCAGAAGGCTGAGGTGGAAGGATTGCCGGAGCCCAGCAGGTCGAGGCTGCGGTGGCCAGGAGCGGCCACTGCACTCCAGTCTGGGCGACGAAGTGAGACTCCAACTAAAAAAAAAAAAAAAAAAAAAAAAGAGCAACACACTAAAGGAACAATGCCACATGTGACCAAACATAATATATGATACATTAGTTCACACTGACTAATCATTTACTATGTGCCAGGCACTGTTGCAGTATGTGCTATCTCATTTAATCCAGCTAAAATTCCTATGAAGAAGTTACTACTCTAGCCCCATTTTACAAGCAAGGAAAATGTGGCACAGATACATAAATAATTTGCCCACAGTCACACTGATATAAAGAATAAAAGTAAGGCCGGGCATGGTGGCTCATGCCTGTAATCCCAGCGTTTTGGGAGGCCGAGGCAGGAGGATCGCTCGAGCCTAGGAGTTCAAGTTTAAGAAACATAGCTAGATCTCAACTCTACAAAAAAAAAAAAAAAAAATTAACCAGGTATGATACAGTGCACCTGTAGTGTCCTAGCTACCCAGGAGGCTGAGATCCTTCCGCCTAGGGGGTGGAGGACGTGGTGAGCTGTGATTATGCCACTTCATTCCAGTCTGGGCAACACAGTGAGACTCCAACTCAAGACAAAAAAAAAAGTGGGATTCAATCCTAGGCTGTGGGACTCCAGAGTCTACACTCTAAATGTAGGTCATGATCTTGAACCAAGGAATTGAAATTAAAGAGAAAAAGTTAGGGACTTATTTTACTAACTGTTATTCACTGTAAACAAAAATACATGCAAACTTTTGGTTTCAAGCACAAAAATTCCAGCAGCTTAGAACATCCATTCTTTGCCCCCTCATCTATGTCTCTCAACCCTGAAATACCCCAGGAATAGACATTAAGGAAATTAATCAATCTCACCTTACTTACCCGGCTTCTCAGAAAAATGAAAGTAGCAAAAAGGCTCAAAAGGGAAGAAAATCTAAATGTACATGTTAACTGTGCAAGCTCTACACTGTTCTATCTGCAGAGAATGAAAGGTTACCAAAAACTACCACATGCCTGATTTTGTACAACACATATTCAGAGTTGCTTACTGTGGGCCACACCTGATTCTAAGTAATTTTAAAATATCAGTTCATTTAATTACATGGCACTGGAAACTTCTTAGAAAAAAAGAATCAAGGAACATCAAAAACAATGCTGTGAAGAAGGATGGTAGGGGCAAAGGGGCACTGACTCCTAGTAAATACCAGATATCATGCTGGATGTTTTCACAAATGCCGCTGTTGACTCTCAGAAAGACCCAGTAAAGTGAGTATCCTTAGTCCACAATTTTTTTTTTTTAAATAACAAAAAACTATGGCCTAAGGTAGAATAACCAGCAAATAGTAGAAGAAGGGTTGAAACAAGGGTCTGCCTGAGAATAAAGCCTAAATGTTTTTCACAAGAGACTCTAGTGGCAAGAGTGTGGGAAGCAGCAGATGCATAAATATGTGTGGTTCCAGATGGGAGGCTAAAGTGGCCTTTTGGAGCACCTGTCACCTCCTCTGAAACCCTCAGGATGACACCAGGCCTTGCTCTGATTCAAGACTATAGAAATCCTCCAACTCAGGAAACCTGAGGGAAACAGAATTTAACAGTGGGAGAAAATACGTATTGTGGAATCAGGCACACTACTCATTTGTAATTCCACATGTAAATATTACTTCTGGTTACAAAAACATTTACTATCTCTTTAAAGATCGTAAACATTCTGTACTTTTTTTTTAAACCTCTGCCTCCAAGATTAATCATAATTTTTACCATCTTATAAAAAGTGTCAGTCTTACTTTATTAACCAAGAGATTAAATTCTCCTGACCTCAAACTCAGCATATATAAAAAGCAAATCCCTCATCTTAGCTTCAAAACTGTCTCCACCCCAGCAATTATACACACGTGAAAATCAGTAACACAACAGATGCCTCCATGTCAAACAGCAGAGACAGTTAAGTGGCACAAGAGTTCAGAGGAAAGTGTGTGATCCTTAAGAGTTGAGGTGATCAGTGAAAACTTACCAGAAAAAGTAAAACTTAAAAGTTAAGTGGAAAATGGAAAATAAATCCCAGACAGGGAGACAGGGACAGAGATAAGCCAATAAAAGGGAAAGAGACCTACAGAGCTGGCACAGAAGGTTCACAGCAGGAGGTAAACTGAAGAGGTGTCTAAGACAAATGACAGAGCCACTGAATGTCAGGCTGAGTCTGAACTTTTTTTCTGTAGGCAACAGGGAGCCCCTGAGAGTTTCTGAGGAGAGTAAGACTAATTAGAGAGTAGTCAAAGAAGACAATTAAAGACAATGTTGGGCTAAAAAGCACCAGAAGGGGAACAGAAGATGATCTTATTTCAATTGCCCAGGTATAAGAGAGAAAAGCCTAAAGTGAGGTGGCAGCAGTGAGAAAGGAAAAGGAGAGGTGGGTACCAGAATGGGGGAAAGTCACAGGATGAAGTAAAAAGAGTCACTAATAACCACTACCAACTTTTACCTGGTGTGACCAATGTTATCACTTACAGAGGTAAAACACTCGAGAGACAAATTAGCTAGGGAAATAGCTAATGGTGCCACAACATCTAGCTCAAACTTCTTTCAACTAAATCCCTACATCCACTGAGGCTTTTGAGTCGGATGAACTTTGGTTCCCATCACAGTTGCACTGCTTTACTAGCTGTGCAGTCAAGGGTAAATTATGAATTTCCCAAAGCTTCAATTTTTTAATCTTAAAATAGCAATATAGCTGTATTGGAAAGTCACTGCCAATAATCACTAATATAAGTTTCTGATTCTCTGATACTTCTCTCTTCTCCTAACCGATTAGTCTTCTCCTTATCTAGTCACTCACTTATTCACCTTAGAGTATCTGGTTCATCACTGCACTAACTCTTTTGCAAATACTCTAGAGTTCCTTGATCTGTGAGTTTTTGTTTGACTTATCCGGCAAAATACAAACTCTGGATGAACCTTATTGTTGCTTTTCTCTCTGCCTACCCAGGGGAATGAAGAACTCATTACTGGAGAAAATCACACCCAACTGGACAGACATCTCAACAGGGCCTTCAAAATTACCTAACAATCCAACATCATCTCTCTTACCAGTTCATTCTTCCACTCCCTGCAAGGACTATTTCTGATGTTCTCTACTCTCTTCTAACTCCCCTCATCTCTTCTAAACTTCCACAACTCTCAGTGGATGACCCTGCCCTCTATTTCACAGAGAATGGAAGCCACCAGAAGGGCACATGTTCAACGTCCTCCTATGAAAACTGTTTACCTTCCGCATCTCCACCCATTCTCTCCTCCCCCTGCAAGGTTACAGCAAGTGCTCCTCCTCCCACTAAAAGTCAAGCCCTGTTTGGAATTTTCTTTCTTCCTGCTCTTTCAGGAATCTTAAGGCAAAAGCTGTCTCATCTTAGAGAGAAAGAGAAAAAAAAACACCCAATTTTCCTGCTCTAGCTACTTTATTAAAAGCCAAACCAACCTGACTTCCTTTTCTATCACTTCAATGAAACAGCTCTTACTGAGAACATCGAAAGCTTCCAATGGGCGTTTTTTTCAATTTTGGTTTTACCTGTCCTCTCAGCAATATCCGACAATGTTGACGCTTCCTCAATGTCAGAACTTCCTCTTCCCTTGACAGTCTCTAGTTTCATCCATACCTCAGTGCCACTCCTTTTAAATGTTGGGAGCACATCAAGACTTAGACCTAACCTACTCACTCTCCCTAGGCAATCTTAGCTACACTCATTTCTTTCATTACTATCTACATACCCATGTTTCTCAAATTTATGTCTAACATAAACAGTTAAGTTCCAGACACTTGCGTCTAATGCCTATTCAACAATATCAAAACAGTAACCCATATTCAAGCTGTTCAAAAGCATGATCTCTCCTCTCCCTCCCTCCAAAACCCTGACCCTCTTGCAGCATTCCCTATCTCAGGAAATGGCATAAGCAGCTATCCAGTTACCTAAGCCACAGACATGGGCATCATTCTTGATACCTTCCTCATCTTCACCCATCATCAGAATACAGAGTCTCACTCTGTCACCCAGTCTGGAATGCAGTGGCATGATCATGGCTCACCACAGTCTCAAATTCCTAGGTGATCCTTCTGCCTCAGCTTCCAGAGTAGCTGGACTACAGGCCCGAGAGGTTGGGACTCCAGGTGTGTGCCACCACGCTCAGTTAATTTACTGAGTTTTTTTGTAGTGATGGGGGCCTCACTATATACCCTAGGCTGGTTTTGAATTTCTGGACTCAAAGAAATCCTCTGGCCTCAGCCTCCCAAAGTGCTGGGATTACAGGTGTAAGCCACCACACCTGACCTCAGAACACTCTTCTGAATGCAAATCTGATCACTGTCACTCACTGGCGTCAATCTCTTAAACAGCTCCCCTGACATTTAGAATAAAACCCAAATTCCTGGTCGACAGCATCCTGCACAGTCTGGTCCCTAACTCTCTCTCACTTGTTTCAGAACTCCATCTGCACTAGTTTTTATCCAGTTCCTGGACTCTGCCACCTCAGGGCCATACTTGCTATTCTTGGACAGACTCACCTGAATATAAAACTCTTGCTATTGCTCAGTTTCACCTAAAACATTCCTTCCTCTACTTGAACCTTTATTATAATGCAAGTCCCCCAGTACAATTCTTGGCTCTCTGTACTTTGTCTTCACAGTGCTTACAAAATTTGTATTAAATAATAATGTAGTCTCTACCAGTATACTGGAGTCTTTATAAGGCCAAGGTCCTATCAGTTTTGCTTACCATTGTATTTCCGAGGTCTAACCCAATGTCTCACAAATGACACATGCTCAATAAATGTGTTGAGACAGTGGCTCATGCCTATAATCCCAGAATTTTGGGAGGCTGAGATGGGAGGATTGCTTGAACCCAGGAGTTCGAGGCTGTGGTGAGCCATGATTGTGCCACTGCACTCCGGCCTGGGTGATAGACTGAGACCCTGACTCAAAAAATAAATGCATAAATAAATAATAAATCTGTTGAATGAACATATTTTATTGGGAGAATTAAACCACAAAAAAACAGGTGAAACAACCTAGCAATGGCCAGCAGAGTACAGTACATGCTCAATAAATGTCATTTCAATATTAATTTTCACTAACCTCCACTAATGCATGAATGAATCAAAAGCTCTTTAGCCCTCAAAAAGTTATTTGCATTTTTTAGAAAGAGTTAATCCAAATATGTATATCAAACTAGATAAACTCCAGAACTGAGTTCATCCCTAAAATGTTTCTGATTTTCATTATTTCCTCCCTCTATTACATCCAAATACCTAAAATTCCTATTGCCATAATGGTGGCAGCAATAATCATGGGTGAGGAGCAGGAACAAGAATAGAGAGTATGGTATCTAGTATTTCAGGTCAGCAACTACCATGTAAAATGTTCTTCAGTTAGTCCCCTGGAGGAGACACCTGACTCAAAGCTAATCTTAGTACTTCTTGGAAAGGCATCCTCAAGAATTACTTCTAGGGCTTCAGAGGACTATTTTGCACATAAAGATCCTTCTAAGATATAGATAAGAGAGTGAAAAGAAGATAAGAAATGGAGATTTATTAAAGCACCCTATAAGAAAAGGCTGCTTCAGTCACTGGCCATCCCATTCAAACAGCTGAATTTAACAACAGCAATCTCCCCAGGCTAGCAAACTGCCAGGAAGCCTCCTAAGTGTGTATGGGAAAGAAGACTTCCCACAGTGAGCACCCCCTTCAACAATATTGGCATTTGTAACAAGCTCAGATCATCTGCCCACTCCCTAAAAGCCCCAACATAAAGCTTGCTAATTGATACACCGACACCTAAAACAGTTTGCTAAATCAGCCCTCTCATTCAGGGATAACCCACAAAAGGAATCTGCAACAATCATTAAGTCTTTCATGTTTAAATATGATTAGATAACCAGGCTCTTGTATAAAAACCAGCAACTCTAAAGATGAAGACAAAGATAAACAATATTATTAGTCCTGGAAAAAGCAGAGATATGAAACCCTAATTAGTATTCTAAGGAGGATTCCTAAAAATATTACAGACCTAAAATGTTGTTACTCAAAAACAGCAATCTAAGAACAATAGAAAATTTATGGAATTAAACATGTCTTTAAGAGTTTAATAAGTATTTTTTAAAAGTTCATGGAATTTAAAGTTGCAATGTGCAGTGCTGGATGCCCCCTGCAAAAAATAAAGTTGCGATAGACAATATAAAAAAAAAAATAGCAAGACCAGAAAATGAATTAAGGAAATCCCCCAGAATGAAGAACACAAAGAGAAAAGTGATGTAGAGACATGGTATCCAAAGTGGGTGGGAAGATGAGGGTGGAAGTATTCCGTGGGAGGCACAAAATTCCCCACTGTGATTCAGGAACAAAGTTCCAAAGCAGCCAGATGCAGCATTTTTGTATCTTATCCTTTAAGATGTTAGGATTGACTTATAACAATTAATTAGTACAGGGACATTTAATTTAAAAACAAGTGTGCATATATACATATTAGGGTACATGCATGCTTTTTTTAAAAGATGAAGGGTACAGATCATATTTTGGAAATCTTGAACATAAAGGATCATTCATTCTAAGAGGATCAACATTAACCTAACAGGTGTCTAGAAAGAAGGAAAAAAAAAAAAAAAACAGGAAAAAAGGAAAGGAATAAGGACATAGGAAAAATTTCTCAGAAATGAAGAAAGGTGGGAGAAAGGCCCATCGAGTGCCCAGTCAAATGAGTGGCAAAACAAAACAAAATCCACACCTAGACAAAGCATGGAGAAACTTAGGAAAAAGTCAAGATCGTAAAAGCTTCCATAAGGGGAAAACAAAACACCCACAAACATGAAAAAATTCAGGTTGTCATGAGAGTTCTCATTAGCAACAAAGGATGCTAGAAGAAAATATAGCAATGCTTTTACAGCTAGAATTCTATACTCGGTCAAAACTAAAAATCTGGCCAGGTGCAGTGGCTCTTGCCTGTAATCCCAGCACTTTGGGAGGATAAGAAGGATCACTTGAGCCCAGGAATTCAAGAACAGCTTAGCAACATAGTGAGACCCCATCTCTACAAAAAAAAAAAAAAAAATCAAAAAAATTAGCCAGGTGTGGTAATGTGTGCCTGTAGTCCCAGCTACTCAGGAGGCTGGGGTGGAAGGATCGCCTGAGCCCAGGGGGTTGAGGCTGCAATGAGTGTGATCATGCCTGGGTGACACAGTGAGATTCTGACTCAAAAATACATATATAATATGATGCAAAATAGGTTTTCCCCCAGAAATCATCTACTCTTTTGCTTATCTGCCAACTCATTTAACCAACATACCATTTCCTAATTTTTTTCCCAATAATTTAACACAAATATCGATTGCATCCAAATAAACGTTGGTCACTGGTCTTCTCATATGTCCATGAGCATGTATTTATATATCTAGGTCAAAAAATGCTTACGTTACCATCTGTTGAAAGTAGAAATTTAACTATATTCCTCCACAACATACAAAGAAACTATAGCAAAAGACAAATTCCAGGGCTTGGGGCTTCAAGCTTTCCACATCCCTACTTCTTTAGGTAGCTAAACTGTGCTATCAGCATGAGGCATTTTCAAGTTATGACTCAACAGTGTCCGTAGTAACTTTAGCAATAACTTAACAATATCCAATTGAATAAAGAAATAACACCAGTTATAAATCAGTTTGTTTTGAAACTCAATTTCACTCTGTCGCCCAGACTGGAGTGCAGTGGCCGCTCCCGGCCACCGCAGCCTCGACCTGCTGGGCTCCGGCTATCCTTCCGCCTCAGCCTTCCAAGTAGATGGAACTACAGGCGCGCGCTACTGCGCCCGGCTAATTTTTTGATTTATTGTAGAGATGAGGTCTCGCCAAGTTGCCCAGGCGGGTCTCGAACCCACGGGCTCAGGCAATCAATCCACTCACCTAAGCCTCCCAAGGCGCGGGATTACAGGCTGAGCCACTGAGCCCGGCTGAAACTCAATTTTTAAAGTTATTCCTATACATTTTAATTATTCCAACAGCAAATGCTATTTTCTGCAGTCCTTTCTCTTTTTATTTAAAGAAAAATATGTTTCCCATTAAATATTAAGGAGTAGAAATACAAAGGTTGTAAGTAACTTACTTCAATACTAAGGGCTGTGAATTTACTCAAAGATTAAAATTCCATTAGATTAAAAATAACTGTGCAAGTATTCTAATTGACTAACACTGTAACTATTGTATGTTATCAAGTACTACATTTGGACTTCGGTTAACCTCCATAAAACAAATGGATTCCATTCCTTATAAACAGTATAAATTATTTACAACACATGAAAAGTTTTGAAAAAATTCAAGACAGGTGTTTAGAGGTTGAGTTAATTTAGGAAAACTAGGTTTTTCCAATCTTGCTTAGTGCATATTACTCCTCCCAAATGCCTGCAACAATGAGCTAAACTTGAAGGTATCTAAGGATATTACAACAAAATTTTGTGTAAAATCAAATTATTCTCATCAAAATGCATATAGTAATCCTGAGAAATGAGAAGATACCTAAGATTTTCCATTTAGAATTAAACCACCCAGGAAAACAATGACAGTGTGGTTAGAAAGGTGGTGCCAAATTCACCGCTTTGCATCAAAAAGCAAGTCTCCAAAAAAGCTGCTATGAAGAGGGCATCTCTAATCACCATCTCTGACACCTTGTGCGTCACTGCTCTAATTCTGACTCCAATCAGCGGGCTAGCGAAAGAGGCAGAGGCCCCCTTCACCCAGGAGAAGAGCAAAGAAGTACCTGCAGGTGCAATACACAGATGGCTGGAGATGAAAGAAAAAGACAGTGAGAATTAAGAGAAATGAGGAAAGAGTAATTCGTGGGTAGAAGCAAACCGGGTAGAGAGATGACCAAAAAAAAAAAAAAAAAAAGGCAGCAAAGAGAGACATATAATACTGAGGACACAAGGGCAGGAACAAAAGGACACTAGAGACGGGCCAAGACTGAGAGGCGTCCAGAATCTTCGAGTTGGAGAGGGGCAGAGACAAGGGCCAGTACTGAAGCCAGCACCGCAGGTCAACCTAGCCACTCTGGGTCTTCAAAAATACCCGGGAATTCTCCCACCGTCCTCCGCCTGGCCTGAGAGTCATATGCACATCCTAGAGATAGTGGTGGGATAACTCCGCTCTCAAGAGGCTAGGTCTGAGTCCGCACTTACCAGGCCAAGGCGGCCCGACGTAGTCGCCACATCCCGCCGGTAGGGAGGTCACACAGGAGCCGAGACCGCCACGAGGGTGCCCCAGTGTCAGCCCAAGTCCGGCTCCTGCTCCAGGAATGACCCAGGAAGAGGCCCTCAGCAACAAGGGCACAGAGCAGCCGCTGAGGCCCTCCCAATGGCGCATGGACTTCCGCAAGAGCCTGGCAGGCACCCGTACTCGGTCCGTCAAATAAATAACCACCCCACCTTCCTAGGCAGGCAGCACAAACGGTCCTCGGATAACTAGTGCAGGCGCACAGAGCCTTGGGAAGGGACATGCGCACTCCACCCCCTCTCACCAGGCCCGCCCTCATGGTTTCCGGGTTGCAATTCTGAGCCTCCCGGGTTAAAGACTTGGAGAGCCGAGGGGTTAGGTTGCGGAGGCGGGTGAGGGGAGGTGAGTTGCGCTTGTCTTTTTTGGTACACGCTCACCGGTGGCCACTAATTCAGTAAGGTTCAGATATTGAAGGAGCATGGAGGAGCCTAGAGAGTACAGAACGAATACTGCAATAGAACAGAGCAATAAACACGAATGGTTGCCCATTTGCTCCACTCCTTTGTCCGGCATCTTTGCTTAAAAACATTCTCATATCCTTAGAGCAATCTTGTGAGGCAAGAGGAAGAGGCATGGGTAGGTTGTGTCTTAGAATCAGAGCTGAAAGGGGCTCAGATCAGTTAGGCCAGCTGTGGGTTTTGGAATAAAGCTGTGTTGACAAAAATTATTTTGTTTATTCACACTTTAACCGGCTTTCGTTTGGCTTTTAAGCCTACCGATTTGTTGACATGGTCTTTGTGAAGGTCTCCAGCAGTTCCACATTGCCGGTGGTCTCTGGTCCTTTACGCAGCATTCAGGTCAGAATGCTGAGTACTGAGCGCTCGCTGTCCTTACTCTCCGTCCCTCTCTTGGCTTTCAGGACATCACACTCTCCTTTTTCTTTAGAGCTGCTGATCCCCTGGTCCCCTCTCCCAAACTGCTCAATGTTGAAGGGTCCCAGATCTCAGATATCCTAGGTGCCTTCCCTTCTCTACTTAAATTTTCTTGTTCTAGGTAATCTAAATCTCTTCCATGGCTTTAAATATCTTTTCCCCCTTCCAATTGGTCATTTTATATTTTATCAAGAAACTAGGGCCCATAAAAGGAAGGTGGTCTGTGAAAGATTATGAAGCCACTTTTTAGGGACTAAAATCAAAGAGTTCTATTGCAACCCACCACACACAGACACATGCAAACACACAAACATAAAAATATATATATTTTTTCCCTTGATTGTCAGAATCATAAGTCCAGATCCATACACTCACAACACCAAACATAAACCCAGCCATTGATAGTAAACTTTCTCAAATGAAAGACTCTGGGAATTTTTTAAATTGTATTTATTGTGACTGTTTGAATGATAGCTCCAGATAGGAACTTACTATACTGACCTGTACAAACTGTAGATCTTTATAGGATTGTAGGGTTGTACAAAAACGTCTTTGTTCCTGTAACTTACTAGTTGTTTTAGAGAGAGAGAGAGCACGTGAGCGAGAGCGAGAGTGAGAGAGAGAGAGACACCAAACAGCCTCTTTTAAATATGGATTATCTTTACATTTTACAAAGCCCTTGTTTTGCAATTCAATTTCTAAGCATTTATCCTACAGAATCATTCCCACATGTGCAAAGATGTATGCATGGTGATGCTTATTTCTGCACTGTTATGAAATAGTGCAAGACTGGAATCAACATAAAGGTCCATAAATAGGAACTTGTTAAATAAATTACATTCATGCCAGCCATGAAAGCCTATGATTTAGATCTGTATGTCCTGATAAGGTACAATCTCCAAAATATACACAGTATCACACAGGGAAAAGGGCAGGCTATTGTATAATCAAACTGTCAGGTAAACAGTTCTTTTCCTACATTGTATCAGCTATAAAGAAATAATATCCAGTTGGAAAGGCAATCAAATTTTATTCAATGGCCAAAGAATGGAGGAGGGGAGCTCATGCTCTAAAGACACCTTCTTGCAAAGCAGTGGCAGGTATGAGAGTTTTAAGGAGTTGGGGGTGGGGTGGGAAAGGTATGCAAGCATGAACAGGGTGGAGTTCCCAACACAAGGCTCAGTTCATAAACCTGGTTCTTCATTAGTCACACGTACACAAAATGGTGTTGGTTTTCCTATAGGGGAGGGATTTTTAGCATTATAGTGATATGCTAATGAGTTAAAGGTAACTGAGGGTCACCGGCTCTAGTCTGCACCAGTCTTGCAGCAGGTATGAACTTCCTGGGCCTGGGGGGCGGGGGTTGTCAGGTGGCCATTTGTGGCATTCAGGTGGGGCAATCTCTCTTCCTTAAGCAGATGTGTGTGCCTGTTGATTGTCTAAAGGAAAACTTGTTGAAATTTTTTCCCAGGAAGCAAGGGTAGGGAAACTCTGCAAGCATGGCTACAAAATAAAGAAATGGTCAGCTGGGCCATCCTGGTGACAAAACTGTCATCATTGGTCCAAATTCAGTTCATAGACCTGTTTTGTTTGGCTTGTAAAAATGTTGGCCTATCCATTGTTTTAAAAATAATATTGGATTTGTTGTCAAAATTTAAAAACCAAGAAATTGTACATTAAAACAATCATATTATAATATCAGAAGGCCAAACAACATCAAGCCTCAAGTCACACATGTAAAACATTTCTTGGAACCAGGAGCCAAGTAGTGTTGTTACAGGCTGAAAAGAGGCCATTTTGGTTATATTAGAATCGTTGTTTAGGAAAAAAAAACTTAAAAATTTTTATTCTTTTGCAGCTGAGTTGGGTTAAACATAAAAGTCGCTTGTATTCAGAAGTGTACATTTTTCCTAGCACGGCCTTGCCTGACCAGCCAATCTTATCTTGCAAGCTATTTTTGGTGCTGAAGAAGCAGCAGCTGGGCAAGCCAGGCCACCTAATGATGAGGAGAGTGAACCAAGGCCAACAGGAATGTGTCTAAAAGCTTGGAGTGAACATTGCCCTCCTCCCCTCCATCTGTGAATACAAGGACATCAGACTGTCATAAACCAGGGCTCTGGGAATAAAAAATTGTCACAATTATGTTTTAAAGCAATTTAAAATTATCATCTTAAATGTTATGATTTTCCCTTCCTTCAAATATTGCAATTGTCTACCCCTTCCTCTAAAAAAAATTGTAAAAGGACATATTATAAATTCCAAAATGTTGTCTAAAATGTCATCATGACCAGGAGACTTTGTGTCATGTCAGTGGTCATGTTTCAAAAATTGTTAATGTATATCTCAAGTCATGCTAAAATTGCACATGTGCTTTTCAAACTTGGGGAGGGTAAAGGACTATGAATTTTGGGTATAAATACTGGAATGAATTTGTGTTACCTTGAGCAGGTTTTTTGGCAATGATGCCGATTCATCTCCCTATAACCTGGTTATGGAAATTAGATACTCCCTTTTCTCCCAGTCTCTGCCGCTCATATCTTAATTGGCCACAAGGGATAGCTGCCAATTTATTGGATTGGGGCGTAACAGTGTCTCTATACTTCAAACATCCCAGTCTTCTCCAGCAGCCCACACTCCTTTCTAAAGTCTTCCTGAAACTGAACACATTGATTGCTATATATCATGAAGCTTGTGCTTTTTCTCCTCTTGGCAAAATCAAGAGAAAAGGGAACCACTGTTTATAGCAAAAGTGAGAAAATGAAAGACTGAGAAAGTTGGGTGTTTCTAAAACAATGAGAAAGAGCATTTTTAAAAGTAGAAGAACACAACTGTGCAAATAAATTATGTGATGTTGAAAGAATACAATTTCATATGGCATTATAGGACAAATACGCCTGCATTACTCATCCATGTTACATGCTTGACTCAGGAAAAGTATTTGCGTTGATAAGCCCTAGTGAAGGGCAGGGTCAGGGAAGGACTTGAGGATGGTGGTTCACAAGAAAGAGGAAGAGGTATGTTTGTTGTAAACCCTTTTATACTCTGTTGATATGCATTAATTACTTTAAAAAATAGATGTTAAAAATATTTTTCTGGTCCAGAAGTCATGAAGTATTTTATTATTTTAAGCTAAATTTTCAGGTTTAGCTCGAAATTGAGCAAGCCACCAGGCAAAACTCTCGAAACATTTACCTTGACATGCTAAGTGACCCTTTCCAGAGTTATTCAATGAAGCAGAAATCTTCAGAAAGGGATGTAATGAGAGATGTTACTAGGAATGGAGAGGTTTGCATTGTTTTCAAAAGTTTTATATATAAAGTTTTTGCAAAGTTCTTCTGGAAGACCTCCAAGTTCCTTAGTATTTCACGCTTCCTCTGTGGCTTCCTTAAGAAGGAAACAAGTAGCTAAAGTCACATACATTTGCACCACCATCATGATCAAACCATCCCCAACCCTGAGAAAAGCATGTTGTAATCCTTATTAACAAACATTTATAAGTCACTTCTTATGAACTCTAGTCTGAGGATATAAAAAAATAAAGTAATATAGTCCCTGCCCTCAACTAACCATATCTGGTTATGGAGACAGACTTATGTGTAAAAGATAAACATCAATGTGAGACAGTACATGCTGGACCAAGTAAGGGGTAGCGGTCTGTGATGGGGCAGGGCTATGATGTAATCAAACAGGCTTAAGAAAGATAATCTTGGAAAAACAGGAAAAATGGCTTTCAAAAGAAGGAAACTGAGAGTGAGGAAGAGTAGATAGGGGACTATTGAGAAAGTCAAGTGTGAGGGGTCCCAACTAAAGTTTGGCAGTGGGGAGGGGTGAGAAATCATTTGAAAGGATGTTTCTGAGTGTTTAAAGCAATGGAAAACTAAATGAAGGAATCAAAAAGCAGAATAAAAGATAACTGGGGTTTCAAGCCTGAGTGAATTGACATTATTAGCAACAGTCACTGATATAGAGAAGTTGATTATGAGGGGAGGAAGGGAGGAGGATAATGCTGGCTTTGGATTGATGATTAATGCTGAAGGATTAATGGATTATTGAAGTGGAAAAATGTATGAGGCAGTTGGAAATCAAGTCCTGGAGTTCCAGGGGAGATGAGGCTTGCAATACAGATTTAAGAATTGCCTTTATAAAGGTGAGGTTGTGGGTTATATTAACCTTTGTAAAACTGTACACAAACTTGAAATTGCTTGTAAATGATGAAGTCCACATTATTTTGTGTTTTCATGTTTTTAAGATTAAAGGTATTACATGCAAGTACAATAATGCAAGAAAAAGAAGGCATAACGCTTTCAGCTGACATTATTGATAACTTAGAAAACCCTAAGAAACTAATTTTAAAAAACCCATTAGAAATTTAGTGACTTAAGGAGGACCTCAGAATACACACACACACACACACACACACACACACACACACACACATTGTTTCATATACTTGCAAAAACATTTGTGCAGATATCAGTTCTTAATCCTTGGAAATTTGTGAATGTTATTTTATTTGGGAAAAAGGGTCTTTACAGATGTGATTAAGGTAAGGATCTTGAGATTGGTAGATTATCCAGGTGGAATCCTAAATGCCATTGCAAATATCTGTATATGAGGAAGTTTTCCACACATATGTATGAAAGGCAACATGAAAACAGAAGCAGAGACTGGAATGATGCAGACATAAGCCAAGGAATGTTGGTAGCCACCAGAAGATGGAATAGGCAAAGAGCGAATTCTCCCTTGCAGCTTCCAGTGGAAGTGTAGCCCTCCTAACACTTTGGTTTCAGTCTAGTGATACAATTAATGGACTTCTGATCTCCAGAATTGTAAAGAGAATCAATTTCTGGTATTTTAAGCCACCTAGGTTGCAATCATTTGGTATAGCAGCCACTGGAAACTAATACTAACTGGAAATGAACTGAAAAAATTTCCATTGATAATAGCCTTAAAAACACATAATATAATTAGCCATAAGCTTGCCAAAAGATGTACAAAATCTTGACACAGAAAACCACAAAACACTGCTGAGAGAAACTGAAGAAGAAATACACAGGTGGTGAGATATACTGTGCCCATGGACTAGCAGAATCAATATTGTTAAGACCCCAATTTTCCCAAGTTAATCTGTATATTTAATCCAGCCACAGCATAATCCCAGTAGACATTTATTATGGAAATTAATTTATTACAGAAAATTTAAAAATATTCTAAAATTTATATAGACATGCAAAGATCCTTAAAAAAAAAAAAAGCTGGAGCATTTACAACTACCTGACCTCAACACTTATTATAAAACAATGGTAATTGAGACAATATAGTATTGGCATAAGGGCAAATAGATAAATGAACCAGAATAGAGGGCTCAGAAATAGATGCCCATTTCTGCTGTCAGTTGGTTGTTGACAAGAGCACCAAAGAATTTAATGGAGAAAGAGTTATTTGTAATGAATGGTGGTAGAACAACTGGCTATCCATATGGAAAAAAATATACTATACACCTATTACATACAACATTTAGTATAAATTTATACCATATGCAAAACTTGTAAGCATGCACAAAACAGTATGAGCTGGGATATAGCCCAAAGTGTAAAAGTAAGAGCTATAAAGCTTATTGATGAAAATACAGAATAAATTTGCAATCTGGAAGTAGGCAAAGACTCTTTTGGCCATAGAAGGTAATTTAATCTAAAAAATTTTAATCATTAATTGAACATTATAAAACTAAAATACCCGTTTGTCAAATAATACCAAAGAGAAAATTAATAGGCAAATCTCAAATTGGAAGAAAATATTTTTAGAATATATATCTGACAAAAGACTGATATCTAGGACTTATAGAAAATTCTTTCAATTCAGTAATAAGATAGTCCATTTAAAAGTAGGCAGAAAATTCAGACATTACGTAGAGAAGAATATAGATATATAAATGGCCAAAGAACACAAAGTGCTCAATGTTATCAGTCATCAGGAAAATGCAAATTAAAACCACAGTGAGATACCACTATATCTCCACTAAAACTGCTAAAACTGAAAAGACTGACAATACCAATTTTGGCAAGGATGTGGAGCAGCCAGAACTGTTCGGCGCTGCTGGTGGGAATGTAACATGGTACAACGACTTTGGGAAAATATTTGGTGGTTTCTTATGAAGTTAAACGTATACCTCCTCTTTAGTCAAACAATTCCATCCTCAGGAACCTAACTAGGAGAAATAAAAAAAAACATGTATTCATAAGAAGGCTTGTACAAAAATGTTCATAGCAGCTTTTTCACAATAATCCAAAATAGGAACCAGATCAAATGTTCATCAATAAGAGCATAGATAAGCAAATTTATACCATGAAATATTAGTCAACTACAAATGGGAATGAACTACACTGATACATGTAACAACATGAATGAATCTAATAGACATGCCAAATTCAAACTAAATGTATTCTATGGACAGTTATAGTTTCCATTTATATGCTGCTCTTGACCAGAGAAAATAGGTGTAGAGAGTAGGGAGGAACACTGTGGAACTTTCTAGGAAGACGGAAATGTTCCATATTACATGGACATATCCATTTGTCAAAATACACATCTAAGTTTGGTGCATTTCTATTTTCAGGTTTGTATATGCATATTTTACATAAATAATATATGAAAAATAATTGAGTGAGAAGAGTGGGAAGTGAATGGAGATTAGATAAAGCAAGAATGATAAATACTGATCATTACAGAATTTGAGTGGTAGGTACATGATAGTTCATTATACTTTTATGTTCACTTTGCATGTATTGAAAGTTTACATTATAAAAAATTTTACATGTATCTTTTTTTGTAAAAAAAAAAAAACCTACAGAGAAGAATATAGAAGACAAATGAAGTGTATTTAATGAAAGTCGGTCTCTTTAGTATAAGATTGAGCAGCAAACCGGGCTTGGTGGCTCAGCTTGTAATCCCGTGCTTTGGGAGGCTGAGGTGAGTGGATTGTCTGAGCCCGCAGGTTGGAGACCCGCCTGGGCAACTTGGCGAGCCCTCATCTCTACAATAAATCAAAAAAATTAGCCGGGCGTGGTAGTGCGCGCCTGTAGTTCCAGCTACTTGGAAGGCTGAGGCGGAAGGATCACCTGAGCCCAGCAGGTCGAGGCTGCAGTGGCTGGGAGCAGCCACTGTACTCCAGTCTGGGTGACAGAGTGAGACTCCAACTCAAAAAAAAAAAAAAAAAAATTGAGCAGCAGAAGATAAGTAAAAAAGGCGGAGTCTTGTGTGTCATGTAGAATTATCTCAGCCTGTACTCGTTTCCTATTGTTGGTGTAACAAATTACCCCAGAATTCGTGTCTTAAAACAAATGTATTATTTTACAGTTCTGGAGGTCAGATGTAAGAAATGGGTCTCACTGAGCTAAAAGCAAGGTCTCTACAGTGAGGATTCATTTCTGGGGGCTTTAGAGAATATTCCTTTTTTTTTTCTAGTTTCTAGAGACTTTCCACCTTTCTTTGCTTGTGGCTGATTTCTATCTTCAAGCAATGACTTGTTGAGTCTTTCCAAAGTCACATCCCTCTGACACACTAACAATTCTGCCTCCTCTTTCCATATGTTAAGATCCTTGTTATTAGGTTGATCTCACCCAAATGATCAAGGATAATCTCCTTATTTTAAGGTCAACTTGTCAGCAATGTTAATTCATCTTTGCTATGTTCACAGGTCTGGGTACTGGGATTCAGACCTCTTTGTGGGGGGCATTGTTCTGTGTACTACACAGCTCCAATTAAATTCTTTTGGCTAGTTTCTCTCTGATATAGTGTTTGAGTGTGGTGAGGTGGGGAGAGGAAAGGGAAGAATCAGTTTATCCAGTCATACCTCTAGTCTTTGTCCTTCAGATCTGTCATTTTTAAAAAATGATTTCTGTACCTTTTCTGTAATCGATTCCATATCACAAATTTCATTTTGCAGTGGCACTTTGGCCTTTTCCTGTTTCTTAAGTAGTTAAAAAAATTTACTCTTGCATTGTAAATCTTGAAATATTTCCTTTAGTTGTCTTTATTGCTTTCTGTGCTTGTATCCTAGGGTCTTCAACCCATGGGTCACAGATACTGGTCTGTGGCCTGTTAGGACCAGGTCGCAACACCAGGAGGTGAGCGGTGGGCAAACAAAGCTTCATCTGTAGTTTCAGCTGTTCCCCATTGCTCGCATTACTGCCTGAGCTTTGTCTTCTGTCAGATCAGCAGTTGTATTAGATTCTCATAAGCACACAAACCCTACTGTGAACTGGGCATGCAGGGGATCCAGGTTGTGCGCTCCTAAAGAGAATCTAATGTCTGATGATCTGAGGTGGAGCTGAGGCGGTGATGCTAGTGCTAGGGAGCGGCTGCAAATACAGATGGACATTTAGCAATGTGGTTTGACTGCACAGAGACCATAATAAATCAATTTCTTGCAGACTCATATCAAAATAATAATTTCAGTATATATTTCAATATAATGATAATATAAATAAAGCGTACAATAAATATAATGCACTTGCATCATCCAAAAGCCATCCCCTCCCCAAGTCCATGGAAAAATTGTCGTCTACACAACCAGTCCCTGATGTCAAAAATGTTGGGGACTGCTATATTAGAGGTCAAGTTTCTTTCATTATATTGAAGATGCCAACTTATTGTCCAATTTTTTTGTCTAATATTATTTCCTACAATAAAAATATTTATAGATATGGTCTTCCTTTGAAACTTTCTATTATAATGACTATAGTGATTACTATGACCAATGAATACTGATTTAGTGTGCTAGGAACTATACTACTCCTTTACATATGATATCTTCTATTATTTTATACAATATTTTTCACAGATCTTATCTTTACTTGATCCTAGGCCATAAAATATATTTTTTTATGTAGCAAACTATGCATGGACCAAAAACTATATATAATTAGATATATAGATATAGATACAGACATATATCTATATAGATATATAAACATATCTATCTATATATCTACATCTATCTATCTATTTATATGATGTCTTGTTATGTTGCCTAGGCTGGTCTCGAACTCCTGGGCTCAAGCAATTCTCTTGCCTTGGGCTCCCAAAGTACTGGGGTTATGGGCATGAGCCACCGCACCTGGCTGGTTTTCGTGATTGTTATAAACATTTTTTTGAGTCTTAACATACATTTTTGTAATTAATTAGAAAAAGACACTGAGAACTGCTAATCAAATACCTTATTGGTTGCAAAATTGTGGCTCCATTGTGAACATTCAAACTGACGACCTACTTCAGCTGCACCAAGTACCGAGGTGGGATACATTTTTAAGAATGGAATTTATGTTGTTTTTCCAGACTTCTCCATTCCCTGCTGAAAAGATAGTCAGCTTTTGTAATTTTATTGCCTTAGGAATGTTAATAGGAAAAAAAGTGTAGGGAATTCAAAGTCTTTCTGGTTTTTAATGATACCTTAAGTCTAGTGATGGGATTTTGCTAGGAGGCCTAGAGTAAAAGAGAGGGCCTTGAAGAAGCAAAAGATGGAGAACATAATAATATGCTATTGTGCCACTGTGCCTCTCTTCCCAACTCTGCATTCAGTGATGTCTTGTTAGTAGCTTGAAATTAGTCATGGTGGCAGTATTTCCATCACAGAAATCATCACACACTACAAATCAGGGGCCCCACACCTTGAGGAATAAAAGTCCCAGAGTGGTGGGAGTTGTGATTTCTGGGGAAACCTGAGAAAGCAGTGACATTCACAGAGAAGTCCCTCATGCCCACCTGTCACAGCAGCAGTGGAGAAGAAATGGGCAAGTCAGGGCAAGACTAGCCAGAGCCTACACCTCCTCGTTGCCTGTGGTCCAGGGCCTATGGAAAAGTGTCCTGGCATTTCATATGCCTCCAAAATCATGGTGAAGGGCTGAGAGAAGGCTGAGATGCAACTCATGCTGGGGTCACAGGTATATGTCTCAGGTGCTGCAAGCATAGTAGATGCAATGACCAGAGAAGCAAAGACAAACGATGTCTCAGTGTATGCCAGTGAAAGACAGAGGATGGCAAACGACCAGCCTCTCCTCACTCTGTGCCTTGATGACACCAAAATCCACCAAACACAGATGCCACCCGAATGGGAAAGAAGAGGGAAGGGGGACATTCTTAACTGATGACTTTAACGTGAAGTGATTGGAAATACCTGGGGTGACTGAACTGCCTCATAGTCGACTAGATTCATTCTCTGCCATCAGGCAAAATGAGAGATTACAACAAAAATTAAGTTGAGATAT
Source organism: Tarsius wallacei (assembly GCA_963574415.1). Taxonomy (NCBI): domain Eukaryota; kingdom Metazoa; phylum Chordata; class Mammalia; order Primates; family Tarsiidae; genus Tarsius; species Tarsius wallacei. The sequence continues at coordinate 39,551 of CAUYQG010127977.1, forward strand.
AAAAAACAAAAACAAAGCTACAGTTTCTGTATACTGTGACCTCAGAAATATGTATCACTGTGTATATATAGTCATCTATTTATTCCTCAAAGTTTTGACCATACTTTACAGTTCTTCTAGACATTATATCATGAATATTTAAACCATATCATTATATAGTCTTAGATATGCCTCTATTGACTATGTAATACTCTATTTTAGAGAAATATTTTTCTTTCTTTCCTCCCTTCCTCCCTTCCTTCCTTTCTTCTTTCCTTCCACAAATCTCTGCTTGTTAAACGCATACTTTGTTTCTAATTTTCCTCGGTTATATGTAACATATTTTTCATTTAAATATTTTTCTATAACTTGAATTATTTCATGGGGAACAATTTCCAAAAGTGGAATTACTGGGTGAAGAAGGAGTAGCCACATTTTTAAGACCTCACATTCACCCTGCCAAACAGCCCTCCTGTCTAGCCATGCCTTCACATTCCCACCAGCTGGTTTCCTCACATGCCTGTGCCAGTTTCTTCAGGGACCCCAGCAGGAAAATTTCTATGTATATGAGCAAATTGGAATATGGGCCCAGTAGATCAGAGGCTCTGAAGACCTTCAAACTTCAAAAGTAACAGGATCCTGAAGACTGTATACTTTGACATTAAATGCAGATTGGACATTAAGACACTAGGAGGCAGTGTTGTCTCATTAAACCAAAGATGCTTTATTTTTAAACCTATGCAAGTTGCTATCATGGTATCTCCAATTATTTTTAACAAGTTGATAAACAAAGGAAAGGCTGTTATAAATTTTAAATAGATAGTTTTTTAATTACTGTAACAAACACATTGTATTCTTACGACTTTAAAAAAATAAACTTAATTTTAGACTAGTTTTAGATTTACAGAAAAATGATGTAGTACAGAGAGTTCCCAAATGCCCCAAAACCACTTTCCTCTGTTGTTAACATCTTACATTAGTCTGGTACATTTATCACAACCAGTGAACCAATATTGATACATTTGTATTAACTAAAGTTAATAACTCAAATTTTCTCAATTTTTGCCTAATGTCCTTTTTATGTTCCAGGATCCCATCCAAGATACATTACATCTAACCATTATGTCTTTTAAGGCTCCTCTACACTGTGACATTTTCTTAAACTTTTCTTGTTTTTGCTGACTTTGACAGCTTTGAGGTGTACTGTTTAGGTATTTTATAGAATGTTCTTCAGTCTGGGTTCGTTTGATGTTTCCTCATGGTTAGTCAGGGGTTGTGGGTTTTTGACAAGGAAGAGGTAAAGTATCATTCTTATCACATAATCAGCTTGACATATCAATTTTGATATTAACCTTGATCACCTGACTGGGCAGTGTTTGTCAGGTTTCTCCATTGGCAAGTTACCTCCCCCTCCCCCTTATAATGTACTCTTTGGAAGGAAGTCATACCAGCAGCCAACATTTAAGGAGTGGGGAGTTATGCAACCCTCCTTGAGGGGTTACTGTGTATATAAACTATCTGGAATTCTTCTGTCCAGGAGATTTATCTATTCTCAACTTTTAGTTATTCAATCATTTATTTATACCACTATGGATTCTTGGATATCTGTCTTATTCTTTGCTTTTTCAGTCATGTCTAACCAAAGTTTACACTCTTTTAGTAATAATAGCTGACATTTATTGAAAGCTTATACATGGCAGTCAGTCACTGGGCTAAGTGTTCTATATACATTATGGCATTTAATATTAGCAACCAGTCTGAGGCGAGATCTTACCTTTCGATCCCACATAAAGAGCCTGGAGCTTGAAGAGATAAGTCATTTCCCCGGACCACACAACGGGTAGGTGCTGGAGACCAGGAAGCAAGCACTGCTCTATGGGAATGCAAAGCCTGTGAGTTCCACTGCTGTGACACTGCCTCCCTACTTTACTTGAGCACAGGATGCTAAGAGATTGAGTTTGTGTGGGGACAAGAAGAAAGGTAAAGACTGGCAGCATTAGGCTTCCAGTCCAGTTCTCTGTCCTTCCACACTGTTCACAAATGCCCTAATAGTTTCCCTCCCCATTTCTCAAGGAAAAATATTTTTTAAAAATTCAATGCAAATTCATTGAAATCTCTTGCTAGTATAATATTATTTATAATTAGCATGTAATAAATTGTTCAGAAATAATTAAGAAATAAATAATTAAGAAATAATAACCTCAAAAAACCAAGAATAAGGAAACAACTATTTAGGTATATGTTTTTTGGTTTACAAAGGGTATTTTTATGGGCAGTGTTTAAAAATAAATTTTTTTTGTTGGAATAGTTTTAAATTTATAGAAAAATTGTGAAGATAGTACAGAGAGTTTCCATATACTCCACACTCAACTTCTCTCATTAACATGTTACTTAGTATGGTATATTTATCCAATTAAGAAACTAATATTGTTCTATTGTTATTAACTAAAGTTCATCATTTATTCAGAATGTCTTAGTTTTAACCTGATATAGTGTGTGTGTGTGTATGTGTGTGTGTATATAAGTATATTTTTTTTACTAGTCCAGTTTCTCATCTAGGATATCACATTCCATTTAATTTTTATGTCTCCTTAGTCTCTTCTTGGCTGTGACAGTTTCTCAAACTTTCCTTATTTTTGATGATCTTGACAATCTGATTACTGGTCAGGTATTTTGTAGCATGTCCCTTTACTGGGATCTGTCTAACATTTTTCTCATAATTAGACTGAAATCTGGGTTTTTGGGAGGAAGATCACAGAAGTGAACCTTCTCATCTCATTATGTTAAGGATGAATACTCTCAACATGACTTACCCCTGCTGATGTTGACTTTGACCACCTGGCTGGAGTAGTGTCGGTCAAGTTTTCCCACTGCAAAGTTCCCCTTTTTTCTCCTTTCTATAGTGTAGTCGTTTGTGTGTGTATGTGTGTGTGTGTGTGTGTGTGTGTGTGTGTACATGTGGTTGTTTTTTGAGTTGTGGTCTCACTCTGTCACCCAGGCTGGAGTGCAGTGGCATAATCATAGTTGACTGCATCCTCGATCTCTTGAGCTCAGGCAATCCTCCTGCCTCAGTCTTCCAAGTAGCTGGGACTAGAGGCATCCAGTCAATTTTTTTATTTTTTGTAGAGAGGATGTCTCACTACATTGCCTAGGCCAGTCTCAAACTCCTGGGCTCAAGCAATCCTCTCAGCTGCCCAAAGTGTTGGGATTACACGAAGGAAAGCATTATGAATAGCCCACTCTGAGTGTGCCCTATCTATATACATTGTTTAAATTCTTCAGCATGGGAGATTTGTCTCTTCTCCCCCATTTGTCTATTCATTCTACAGTTTGTTTATATCAGTGTGAATTAACAAACAAGGAGGTACCAAAAAAATGTGTACACCTTTAAAATATGACATTTGTTCAAAAGATGGTGTAATCAATTGAATGCTAGCATCACCATGCGACAGGCAGGGCAGTAAAAAAAAATGGTGAAAGTATGGCTAAGTGAACATCATACTACAGATTGCTAATGTAATTCAATTCAACTTCGAAAAGTTATACATAGATAACATCTCTTAAAATGTACATTTTTTTGGTACTTCTGTATTTATTTTATTCTTTGGGCTAAAACACAATATTGCCTTTAAAAATTTTTTTGCTCTAATTGTTCCAACTTTGGCCATTGGAAGTTCTTTCAGTTGCTCCTGTACCCATCTGACATATCCTTATTAATTTATTTCTTAGCACTTTTTAATGTTCTGGCGCTAGAAGGGACTCCAGGCTCATCTTGTATATTTGCTTCCCTCGTCCTAGAGTCAGTCATTTTCCCAACAAGCCTTGGTTCCTTTTATTGGAGAATGGTATTAGAAACAAAGATCTAGATGCTAGGTTTATATATACTTATGTACACATTTATATATACTTGTTATTCTTCCAACAGTCTATAAAGTTATTCATTCTATTTTGTAGATGAGCAACTTTTGCAGCCTGGAACGAGTTCTCCCAGCTAGCTGGGGATCCTAGCCTTATGTCCAGACTTGGGGTGACTACAAATCCATGCTCCTTTCAATTTGCCCAGAAATAATGGCTAAAGTGCAAGAAAAGTGTCCACTAGTGTCTGCAATTGGATAAAAGATTTTATGTTTACTTTCCTTTTTTTTTTCTTTAGAGAAAGAAGCAGTTTTTCTCCTGGAATCAATTGTTTGCCAAAGCTCCTGCTGGTCAAAAGAAAGTGACGCTTCAGGTGGCTCTGGTTTACCAAGAGCACATCCATGGATCCGGGATCTCAGATGGGCAGCTCTACCCTGGTTTACAAGATCAGAGGAAGAGGAATCTGTTTGGAAGCCTCCAGGAAAGTGTCAAATAGAACCAGGGCCATATAGATTTGGGAGAGACAGGGGCTGGTGGGGAGGAAAGAAACTAAGACCATCACCAAGAAGAACAATCCCAGAAGAAGAAAACATCCTGGTGGAAAAGAGAAGGCCTAATGCATGGTAGCTAAATTTCCATTTTTAAGGACAGTTCAGGAAGTTCAGTGGGTTCTTAATGAGCATTTGTATCCTGCCACCAAATGAGTCTCATAGATTTTTTTAATGTTTTCTGTATTATTGGAGTAAAAAGCATACTACATTTTTGGCTCTTCCTTGGAAATAATATTAATTTGCAGCTTATGGGCTTCCTCAAAGAGACTGTGAAGCTCCTAATGAGGGCAAGCAAGAGACTTGGGCTCTGCTGGAGATTAACTAGAACTTGAATTATGCTCTGGAAAAATATATTTTGAATACATTTAATTTTTCTGATTGTAACACTAAAACATGTTTATTGTGGAAAATTAAATGACAGAGACAAGTGAATAAAGCAAGGAATTCTCCCACTCAGAGAGATTCACTGTCAAGATTTTGCTATATTTCTTTCTTCTCTCTCTCCGTCTTTTTTTTTTTTTTCTTTTTGGTCTATTCTTCCATGGATAATATTGGGATCATGTTGCATATAAAATGTGCATATCTTGTTTTTCACTTACTATTTGATTATCATTTTCACATTATTAAATAGTCCTGAAAAAATTGGCATTTAATGACTGCATAATATTCTATCATATAGATATAATCCAATTTGAATTATAATGTGATACATTTTTGTATATATACAATTTGAAGAGAGCCAAGATGATTCATTTAGAAGAATTTTGAGAAGTAGAATAAAAGGGTAATAATAAAAGTATTTGTCACATAGAGCTGATGACAAAAAAAAGATGAATTAATTTATGATAACAGTGCTTGCCACATGGCAAACATTTATGTTAGGTATGACTACTATAAATATATTCTATTTGAGAAATATTAACAAATTTTCTTCCAGAAAACTTCTTTTCATTCTTCACATAAGTATATCATCAAATATATTTATATTTATTTATTTGTGAGTCAGAGTCTCACTCTGTCACCCAGGCTGGAGTGTAGTGGCATGCTCATGGCCACCGCAGCTCAGCCTGCTGGGTTCAGGCGCCTTCCTCCTCAGCCTTCCAAGTAGCTGGAACCACAGTCATGTGCCACCACGCCCGGCTAATTTTTTGATTTATTTTAGAGATGAGGGCTTGCCAAGTTGTCCAGGCTGTTCTCAAACCCCTAGGCTCAGGCAATCCCCTCGCCTCCGCCTCCCAAAGTGCTGAGATTACAGGCATGGGTCACTGCACCTGGCTTCATCAAATATTTTTAATAGTCATTGAAAATATTGTAAATCACAACACTCGGTTTTGGGAGTGATGCGTGGGGTCAGAGACGGGGTCTTGAACAAAAGGTCTGAAGATATTAGCGACAGGTTTTCCAAAGGATTAGTGGAAGGGGTGAGGAACATAGTGGAAAAGAATGGTGAGGCAACTGCTACCACTGGATCTTATGGAGGTGCAACTAGGGCTCATGCTGAAATAGTGTGTTTATACATGTGTGTGATGTTGTAGGAATTGAGGAATTGAGAAACTTTTCAGATCCGGGGAAAGTATAAGCTGAAGAATATCTATTCTATCATTGGGGCTAAAGAGATCAAAGCAAAGAAGCCTGGAGATCCCAGATTAAGGAATATCACTGAGGTATTAAATTTCAATATGTGAAACTGGAATACAAGATCTGAACATTTCATGTGTCTGGGCAGCAGCAGGCTCAATGCACTCGTGACCCACTAGCCCTGTATTCTGCCCTCAATCATCTGTGGCTGCTCTAGGTACGTAGCCTGGCACTTCTCGTCCCTCAGAAGAGGTTAGGCATCACAAAAGTCTTGCAAAAAGTCTCTTCCTCAATTCCTACAACATCACACACACATGTACACACACTTCAGCATGAGCCCTAGTTACACTTCTAAAAGACTGGATTAAGAGAACAAAGGCAGGTACATTTCCTCTAGAGAGTCACTGTCTAAGATGTATCTGTATTAACCGGGGAGAAAGAAAGCCCTTAACTTTCTCCTTTCAGCAACTGCACAGATTTGCCAGTTGAAGACTCAGGCACTCCATTCTATATCTGTCAATTTTACCTCTATTACCTCTCATGTCTCATAAACTGTCATTAATGGAGCACTTAGCTCTGTCCTGTGCTGAGCAGAACGAAGCACTTTAGAATATCACAAGGGTGGGGTAAACAATATCCGATCCATTACACAGATTAGTCAATTGTAGCTTAGAGCAGGGAAATGACTTGTTCAATATCACATAGTGGGAGAGCAAGAAACAGAAAGTGAACGTATTTCCCATCCCTATTCTAAAATACTTGTCCACTTAATGGAGTTTGGTTGCAAGCTCCTGACTGCCAGATGCCAGCAGAGAGTGCTGCCTGGGGAAGAAGCCTTCTGCAGGGACACTGGGAGGGGAGACAGGAGGAAAGCTGGGACACTTCATTGGTAGAGTAGAACCACTGGATAGGAATAGGACCAGCCAATCTCTAAAGCTCCTTTTAATGCAAGATCACCTGGCTCTCATTTTCTCTTATTTGAAGAACTGGGCCTGCCATGAGTTAAGCAGTCAGGTTGCCAGAGGTTGGCTGTGATTTTCTCTCTTTCTAGTGTTCTTTCACAGCCTTTCAAAGGCTTCAGAAACACAGGGCACCAATTCTCCCCTTTCTAGGCCTAGCATCCTTATATTAAACTATCTCTTCCCATGTTAAGAACATCACAGAAGCCAGAGTACCCAATCATAACAGTGATTGCCATACATTGACTCCATGCTAGGCACTTTATATGCATTATCTCACCTAACTTCATATTGACTCCAAGAGATTTTTTAGAGGTTCAGACATTTGTTTTAGATCACATTGATAGTAAACAGCAAAAGTAGTCAGTAGAGCCAAACTATCAGACATTAAGGCTCATATTCTTTTCTCCTTTATTGAAGTTGAACTGAAATACAATAAATTGCACATATACAAAGAATATAATATGTCATGGTCTAACTGTGAAACCATCACCACAGTCACCTTGAAGCTTTACTCTTAACCACTAGGAGTGGTTTCTACCGATTAATCCTAGTTCTTCTCCTGGGTGCACTAGATCAATGTCAATACTGTCTTGTATGAAACAGATACTTGAGGATGACTAACTTGTGCTTCCTAAATCTCCTGTTCCTCAAGATAAGCATCTTTATGAGTCCCTTCAAATGCATTTCATAGGACACAGTTGAATTTCTCTTATCAGCTTGTTCACCCTTGCTTAGGGATTTTGGCAAGGTAATTAAATATTTGGATAATTTTCCAGTCTGCCAAATGCCATGCAGCTTTTGCTATAGGCATACAGGTTGGGACCAAGCCTGCAGGTGGCAGCCACAAGTGCTTTTAGCAAGGTCCAAGTAGGCAGGTAGGCCAGGGTGGCAAGGTCTCTGGGTTAGATAGGCCTTTTTTGAATGCTCTTGATCTGATAGACTGACACTCTTCAAGCAACCCTTTGGTAAAGCTGGTGTCATTTTTAGAAAGATTAATACAAATATTTTAAATTTTCCTTTTTCCCATTTTATATTTCTTTAGGGAAAAAAATTCTTAAGCATTGTTCAACTTCTAATACTAATTTTTAAAAATGTTTTAATTTATTTATTTTAAAGTTGTGGGGTACAATTCAGGGTTAGGTATATGAATGTTCATTATGCGGATACCCTTGTTGATGAGGTGTGCTGCCCTCCCCCAGTGGATTCCCACTACTGCCAATATTGCCTCCCACTCCACCCCTGGCAGTTTCCCACTCCTTTTCTTATAGTATTACGATAATTGTTCAACGTCCGCTTATGACTGAGAACATCTGATGCTCAGTTCTTTGTTTTTGCGATAGATCACTCAGTATTATAGACTCTAAGTCCATCCAAGTTGCTATGAAGTTCACAATTTTGTTCTTCTTTATGACTGTGTAATATTCCATCATGTATATGTACTACAATTTTTTTAATCCAGTCCTCTTTCAGTGGTCAGAACGGTTGGTTCCATGTTTTTGCTATTGGGAACAATGCTGCTATAAACATGTGTGTGCAGGTATCTTTTTCATAGAGTGATTTGAAAAAACTTTTTTATAATTTGTCTGACACTGGACTGGGCATGCATATATTATTTTATTATACAGGTTTGTCAATTACAACAATATCATATGATAGAGTAGTAGTAGTATCTCACTTCATAGATAAAAACTGAAGCCTAAAGTCATTAAGCAACTTTCCAGATTTTTCATGACTATCACATGATAGAGTCATAATATAACCCATCTGATTCTATGTCTGGAACTGGTTTCAGTGCATCAAGGATTTGGGAGAGGAGTAGCAGAGGAGAACAGGGAACCATGGCTAAAATCCCAAGTACACAGACTTTTTTTTTTTTTTGGAGTTGGAGTCTCATTCTGTAGCCCAGGTTGGAGTGCAGTGGCATGCTCATGGCCACTCGAGCCTCGACCTGCTGGGCTCCGGCGGGCCTTCTGCCTCAGCCTTCCAAGCAGCCGAACTACAGGCGTGTGCTACCACGCCCGGCTAGTTTTTTGATTTATTGTAGAGATGAGGTCTCGCCAAGTTGCCCAGGCTGGTCTCGAACCCCTGAAGTCAGGAAATCCACTCCCTTCCGCCTCCCAAAGAGCTGGGATTACAGGCTGACCCACCAAGCCCGGCCGACTCCTTTGTTTAAATACTTTCTTATATATCAAACCTCTCTCTCTCTCTGTCTATCTCTCTCTCTCTCTCTCTCACACACACACACACACACACACACACACACACACAGATACACATACACACACACATACAGACACAGATATTTTCTGTTTTTAAGAAAATGGCGTCATAGAATACACAGTGTTCTGGAGCTTAGGTTTGCAATTAATGTGTCATGGACATCTTGTCATGACAATAGACCTACCTCATTCTTCTATTTTCCATTAAAAAAAAAAAGGTGGTACAAGCATAGCATAACCCGCACTCACCAAAATATAGATTCTGTGTTTCCACCCTAGGGATTCAGATTTGGTAGGTCTGGGTTGGGTTGGAACCAGTGACACATACACCATTAGTAACTATTGCTATTCTATGCCACCTCCTTTAGGGTGAATGAAATAGAAAAAAATAGCAAACAACAAAGTGCACAACCAGTCAACAACCAAGTGTCCTGGTGACAGAGGAAGACTGATTGGAAGGGGGAGAAGACTGGATTCCGTTTCTGGTGAAGGGAGAAGTACAGTCATATTCCCATGGCAGACACAGGCTTTGTGATTCACATAGGTATGAGAAGGAGGGATGTGACATGACAGTGTCAACCCCAAATGCCTTTATAGCCTGGAAGCTGGGGTGTTTATTTTAAAGTTGCATTTGCATGGGGCAAGCACAATTTTATTCAGATTGTTTATTGAGATGCTTTGGCAAGGTTGATGGAGGACTGGGGGAGAGCTTAAAACCTCAGAGAGCCCTCTGATGTCATACTAAAGGGGGAGGGTCTGAGTACTTGGAGGTGCAATAGTTTCATTTTGTTATTTTCTTTTTTTTCCATTAGGAAGGGACATTTCCCATTACTAATGTGTTTAGGGCACTGGAAGATGTGCAACACACAAATAAAAGCATTGAAACTTCGTTAGTCATTAATTTCAGTCTCATTTCCTGTTCAGAATATCACTGACTGATCCACTTGAGAGTCTCCTCCCTTCTGTGGCACATCTGACTTGTTGATGAAAGAGGTAACCAGTATAAATCATCCTAAAGTGAATTTTTTGGAAGGATGGTAAACAGATAGGCCTAGTGGAGCCCCAGCCTTTCCCTTTTCTTCATTCTCAGTGGAGACCTGATCTTGATTTTCTCCAGGAGGCTCAACCCAGTTTCTAGGCCCACGGCCCGGGTACTGAATCCAGCCCAGCCTTGCTCACCACAGCTCAGCACCAAGTCACATTCCCCACCAGCCTGACTCGAGGCAGTGCCCTGATTCTGCTAATTGGGCTCCTGCCTCATTCCCAAGCCTAGGGTCCCCTGTGGGTAGTAGTACCCTGTGGGTACTACTGTTTCCAATTTCCTGCCTGGCAGCCTGCCTTGAGCTCCAGATTTTTCCTAGGGGTAAAGACTAGCCTTTCCCTTGCCAGCCTCCAACCCAGAATTGGAACATTGCCGGGGCCCAAGGTTTCTGATTGGAGCCTGGCCACTAGAGGACAGACCCCTTGGAGCCAGCTTCCTGTCTGGATTTCCAAGTATCACCTGCCCCATCCTGGACTCTAACTGCTTATTGGAAACGTTTCCTCTTCTGCCTTAGGACCTCCCTCTCCTTCCTCGTTGGAAAACTGCTCTCCTGAGCTGTAAGCAAAGATTGCCATAAGCTTCAATTTCCTGGTAAATTGAACTTCCTTTGTTAGAACCTGCAAGATCATCAGTTCCCCAAGCACAGATTTTCACCCCAGTGGGTTGGTCTAGTGCTATGTCCAAGCCCTCTGGATCCTGCCTAAGTAATTGTATATGCCCTACAATTCTGTGATAGAGCAGTGATTTTACACAATGGATGGATTTTGGAAAATTTCTATTTAAATCAATACTTTGCAAATGAAGTCCTCTTTTAAGTGTTCTAGAGAGACTTTTTCAAAGTATCCTATTCCGATTCCTTTATAAAAAATGAATAGCAATATGTTGCTGTGTGAAGTACATTATATAAGACTTGAGTTTTGGTTCAAGTTTTAGCTCTCACAGACTGTGATCTTGGACAAAGCATACCATCTTCCTGGAGCATTTTCTTCACCTTAGAAACAACAAGGGTAACAGTAATTTCTAAGGTCCAGACTAGTTGTAAGAGTTTCTGATTCTTGATAGTCGCATCCTGTATTGTTTTGTATATCCACATTTTCAGATTAAAATTTCTCAAAATGAAGGACACTGACATGAAGTTTCTGCCTGAGGACTGACTCTTTGGGCTTTTGTTTTTTATAGATTTTCCTTATTGACCTAGAATCATTATAACAGTTGTCAACCCGAGATAAGCTTCACAGAAAGGGAGCTGCCTTACCTCCAGAGGGAAGTTTTTTATTTTTTATTTTTGGAAATAGTAGAAAACAAGGAGGGCTCTTCTGAACGTGGAACAATAGGCCACCCCAAACCACCTTGAAGAAAGGTCAGAACCCAGTACTGAGTGGGGGCGGTTGAGGACAAGCCCTCTGAGAAGCAGAGACAGCCATCAGCCTGTTTTCTTCTGTAATTAATGAGGAGGCCCTTTATCTTTGTATTAGAACCTTTAATCTAAGGGTTGCTAAATGTTTTACAAACATTAATTAATTCAATTACACTTCACACCACCACCTTGAGGTAGGTAATTCCTCTTTGGGATATCACATTGTTGCTTGCTATTACAGACTATATATTAGCCAGATTAAGATAATTAGTAAAAACAGTAAAACCTTGAGTTGAGATAAAGTTCTGCAACTAAAGGTCTCAAGTACTTTACAAAAATATCAGATTTGTGTAATGAGCACTGAAGAGAAGCCTGAGCCATTGTTGCCAATGATGACAATGCAGAAATGTTGCACTTGTTTCAGGACCCCTTCATGCTAAGAACACATAACCTTGAACTGTTCTTTGTGACCTCTTTATGACTCAGTTCCTGCAGCTTTCAAATGGGGGCAATAATATTACTTACCTACCTACTTCACAGAGATGTTGCAAGGAATAATGTTTGTAATATGCTGTGGAGTTCTCAGATGAAAGATGAAAATTAACATATGTTGAAACATTATTACCTTTTATCCTCACACGATCTAAATGAACTAGGCAATTGGAGCATCAGCATTCTCACATTCCTGGCAGAGAAACTGGCACTCCCATTATTTCAAGTCAAGTTCAAGTAGGGAATTAGGTCAGGAAGGCTTTGTGAAGATAGAAAATTCTATGCTGGCCATACTCCCATTATTTCAATTTAACGTCTATTATAGACACCCAAGGAAGTTGAGAACTACTCAGAGCAACAGACATACTCCTGGGATAAATGAAAGCAAGCTGAGATACCAGATCAGCAGAGGTAGCTAATTATTTTTATTCTCTTTTTTTCTCCCTCTTCCATTCTTATTTCAGATAGAATATTTGAGAAGAAATGAGTGCAGAGAGAGAAGCAAAGAATGACTGAAGCAACTTTTTCCCTTGGACATGCCTCTCAATTCTAAGTTATCCATGTATGTATGTAATTTAACATCCTCTGAATGGGCTGTGTGCAAGCCTTCTTCTGTATCTTTGCTCTCAGTCACTTTTGTGGATAATGTCTTCCTTTCCATCTTCATTTATCTAGGCCAGCATAGAACTTCCTATCTTCACAAAGCCTTCCTGGCCCAATTCCCTACTTGAACTTCCTGTCACACCTGTGTAATTAACATATGTTTTGAAATTTATATTTTGGTGTTGGTTGCTTCCTAATATATTACTCTTTCAGGGTGTAATTTATTAAATCTCTCTTCTTTGTCTACTGCAGATCTTGGCATACTGAAGTTAACCCAATGAATGTTAAATGAATGAATGAATGAGATACTCCAGCAAAATACCAAGATTAGAATCGAGACCATACCAAATCCACATCTGCTGTTCTCACTATGCCATAAAACACCCTGTGAGACACACGTTGTGTGGAAGAAAAATATTGAACAAGCAAAATTAGGGAAAGAGAGACTGATTTAAATAATAACTTTCCAAACAATTTTCCAAAGGGAAATAGAAGATTTAACTTAGAGGGCTCAAGAAAATCACCTATATAAATATAAATACAATATTGCATGAAAAGACTGAGTCACTGTAATACTTGTTTATGCAATGATTCCTGTAATATAAAAGCATAGGCTCACCAGGAAAAGCAGACACATTTACAGAGTTTAATTTGGCTTCCATGTTATCATTGCTCTTTGCATGAAGCCTAGACTTCAGCCTCGCATTCAAGACCTCCATAGATGGCTTTGATCTGTATTTCCTGCTGCATCTCGCTGTCTTCTCTTTCCTTCACACATTCTCTGCTGCAGCAGAGGTGATGGACTTACTCTGAACAACGCCGTATGCTTCTCTTTCTGATGGCTCCCTTGCTTCAAAGGCTCTTTCCTGTGGTCTCACTCTCTGTCTGTGCTGTAGCGGCTCCACCTAGTGAAGCTTGCTCTGTCACTTTTCAAGGCTTTTCTCAAAATGCTTTCCTCAAAATACTTTCTTCACAAAGAGGCTTTCCTGGTCATATAAAAGTAAGACTTTTCACAGAGCACTTTGGATGTGCCAGATAAACCTACAGAAGCAGTGTTAGTCAAGCAACTAGGATTATGGAGTGGGAGCGCTGCATGCCTGGGTCCAAATACTCATTCTGTCACTCACTAGTGGTTTGAAATGGGCCCAACTGCCCTATAGTACTAATGGTTACAGTTTTTGTTTTTGGAATAAACATAGAAATTGACCCTCTTGGTCTCAAAGCTTGAAAATCACATTTGTTTTATCTGAATTCCTTTCTCTGGAAACTGACCCTCAGGCGTATACTCTCAAGGAACTAAGACTCCCCAGATCACCCCATCCAGACAATGAGATGCCAGACCCTTTTCTAATTCCTGTTTACCAACTCCTCATCCCTACCCCTCCCTAATTCTTATTTCCTACATTCCTCTCCTGCTATATAAATCCCTGACTTCCACCAAACAGGAAGATAAGTTTAAGAAGGAATCTCCCATTTTCCTTGGATGATATTACCCAAATAAAAAGCCTTCTTCCTTGACAATACTTATGATCTCAGTGATTGGCTTTTTGTGTGGTGAATTGACAATAGGACCTTGACCCAACTTCTGGCATTTTGGTAACAAATTTAGGCAAGTTACCTGTTTTCTGCTCCTGTGTTTCCTTGTCCGCCAAATAGGGATCTCCAGAACTGATCACAGAGGCTGTTGTGAAGATTGTGTACAACAGTGTGTGTAAAATGCTTAGAATAGAGCTTCATATATGGAGGTGTTTAGTAAATGTTCCCTTTGCTTTCCCACCAAATCTTGCCCTGTTCCTGGATATACTCATGTCTGTAGACCAACAGCGTTAAATGAGGGTGAGGGGTGAGCACTGCCCATAAGTCTTGCTGCCACAGATAAAGCCTAGATGTTTTATTTTTAGAACTCTTACCCGACCTGAGGAAACTCTTGCCCAATTGCAGAGTCCTCAGTTCTATCAGACCATGCTGCTGAAAATAATTTTCCATGGATACTCTGTTTTTACAAAAGCTTTTAATGTTCAGGGACTTTCATATTTTCCTGTTCAAGTTTGTGTTGCAGCACAACCTGGTGGGTTTTTTTTTTTTTTTTTCATTCTTCTACATTTCTTTTCTTTACTCTTAAAGATGTGGGGTACAATTCAGGGCTAGGTATGCAAATGTTCATTATGCAGGTACCCTTGTTGATGAGGTATGAACCTGGTGTGTTTGATGGGATAAGATTGTTTGTAATTTCTCCTCTAGCTCCTAGTCAATTACACACTTATCTTAATCCCACAGTGGTGCACGAATTGCCATGTGTATTCAGAAACAAAGCCAAAAGGAAACAATGCAAGTATCACTAATTATAAACAGGAGAAAGAAGTACTCCTTTCTCACCTGCCCACCAACACTGATAGGTAGTTCACATACTTCACATGCTAACACTCCCCAAAATCAGTTGAGATGAAGTTCGAAATCTTGTTTCATTTTCTTCTGCTGCTAAATATTTAAATTGCTGCCTAATAGAGATATATCATGTTCAATTACTTTGTTTAAGGTATCATTTTTTTATTGAGGTATAATTCACATTTCATAAAATTCACCCTTTTAAATTATACAATTTGGTGAATTTTAGTATGGTCACAAAGTTGTAAAGTCATCACTAGTATTCTGGAACATTTTCATCACCCCCAAAATAAAATCCATTTTCCTTGTATTGTGACTTTGTGGTAAAATACTAATTTTATTTTTATTTATTTAGTTAAATTGTGCTAATAATTTTTTGAAACCAAGAGAACTACATATATTTTGCAATTAATATTACAAAGGGTTTAACTAGCTCACTTTTTTTTTTTTTTGAGTGGGAGTCTCTCTCTGTAGCCTAGGCTGAAGTGCAGTGGCACGTTCATGGTCACCACGGCCTCGACCTGCTGGGTTCAGGCAATCCTTCTGTCTCAGCCTTTCAATTAAATGGAACTACAGTTGTGTGCCACGATGTCCAGTTAATTTTTTGATTTATTGTAGAGATGAGGTCTCGCCAAGTTGTCCAGGCTGGTCTTGAACCCCTGGGCTTAGGCAATCCTCTCACCTGTGCCTCCCAAAGTTCTGGGATTATAGGTGTGAGCCACTGTGCCTGGTCTTGCCTACTTTTTAATGTTTATCTTACACTATTCCACTTGCTCAAGGTTTTACACACACACACACACACACACACACACACATACATACACATGCACTTTGGTCTTGGTCTTGTAAGGGTTACTTGTGTCAGGTTGGGAATATGAGTGGCAGTGTAGCATGAAGGAAAGTGAGTGTACGACACAACAAAGGTAAAAATAACTTTTGGAATTAAACATCTACTATTTCCCAGGCCCTATTCCTCAAAATCTGTTTTAGGAGGTAGGTTCTATTATCATCATCTTTATTTTACAAGTGAGCAAATAGAGGCTTATGGATTTATGCTACTTGTTATATCCTGAGATGGCATCACTACCACCTAGTTAAGTCCGAACTTGAACCCAGGCCTTCCAAATTCAATGTGCATGCCCTTAACCACTACATTTTACCACCTGCTGCTAAATTGGACACACGGTTTAATAATGCCAACAGCACTTCATCAGTGCTATGCAATGTACTTTCTCAAGTATCTCATTCTATTCTCTTGACAGTCCTGCCAGATGTCACCAGATGAGAAAAGCTAGGTTTTCTGTAGGTTAAATGATCACACAGCAAGGCCAGTGCAGACAAGCATTTGGAATTCAGATATTTTTCCAGAGTCAAGATAGAGGTATTTTCTTCTACACCACAATGGGATTTTAGACAGTTATCCTAGACTTCTGTTCAGTTTTCATAATAATAAACCATTTTCTATCATATTTGTTTGCATGTTTGAATCCCTATATCAACCTGAGGGTAGCAAATATGACTTGATTTATTTATGTAGTCCCTATGTTCAAACAATGCTTATTGAATAAATATACAAATAAATTTAAAAAGTCTTGCCATACAGCCACTGAAATATTTTATTTCTAGACCTCTTTAAAAGTTAAACTATCAGTATTTTAGCGAAAGGAGACTACATAGGATAGTTTAATAACATCTTTATTCGTTTTTACAAAAATAAATTTAATTTCACATACACACTAAGTAAGAATATTTTTTGCATACACAAGGCAGTGTGATTATTAATACATGTAGAAGAGGATTAGTGATAACTTCTACCTTTTGTAAGCAAAATGAATGAGAGTACTATTAGAAAACCTATGGATTGAGGCTTTCATTAATCAAACAAAATCCGTAGCTCTGTGAGCTTCCGCTCACCTCAACTCCTTAGCCCACGTGAATAAAGCAGTGACCTGGGACTTCTTGCACCCGCTCCCTACTCCTGGGAAGGGTCCTGCCAACTCTGTGTTGTCCTGCTGGATTTGCAGTCAGATGTCTGAGGCTGGCAGGCACTGGGCTGGCAATGAGTTCTTTCCCTGTAAGTTGGGCACAAAAAGATCGGCATGGGAGCAGCCTCCTTTGAGACAACTGCTCCGAACACGCAACAAGCAAGGAGCAGTCAGAAATTCCTCCTAGCAGAGGGTGACTCGTGGGAGGAGTTCAGTTTGCCAAGTATTGTCATTTGCTGAGAGAAGGTGTGTGCTCAAGAAGGAGTTTCAACCTGGAGGATCATTAACTCTTTCAGTCAGCTGAGGAGCAGCAGTGGCTCAGCGAGTTCGACTTCGTCCTGAAAGTGTCTGCTCTGGAAGATCAGGGAGGAGGAGCGGAATAACTTTTTCATGGGGGACCACTTTGAGAAGGGCCAGCACGCTTTGCTCAATGAAGGAGAAGAGAATGAGATGGTAAGATCCTAGCCACATTCCCCTTTTGTCATTCCCATTCCCCAGCCTCTGACACGCACACACTTACACACACACCACACACTTCTCTGCAATTTGACTCTGGTATTACGTGAAAAGAGGTAATAATGTTCAAGAAATCTCTCTGTCCCAGAAATATAACCTCTGAGAGGAGAAATTTGCTAGAATGAAAATATTGTTTTCATTTTATCTAGAATGTTTTCTTTGAAAAGAAAGCAGAAAGGGAGAGAAGCACAATGCCACTTTATGATTCATTTTTGAGCCACATCGGTATAGCAAGTTCTGTTCAAAACTTCTCATAACTTTGGTCAATCTCTGATGTGAGGAGCAGTGTATTCCCAGATATGAAGACACAGAGTTCAGAAGTGAGCAGGAGTGCAGCTGGGTCTTTGACCTTCTTCTTGTCTCACATGTCTTGTTCAGTGAGACTGTTAGGCAGGAAAGACATAAAATATTAAGAATTATCAGCCTATACACATTTCTGTTTCCTTCTAGAATTTTACTTTTGTAGCTCCCTGGTCATAAAGATTGGCTACAGAAAACTTTCAGTAGTCCATTGTCTCCTTCCTTTGAGGTACGTTCCGATCTTGAGAACGGTAGGAAAATCAGAGATGGCTCTGATGCTCATGTTGAATTCAAAACAGTATTTCTCAATTACAATGTAATCAAGAGAGAGTTAGAAATGTGTACTTCTGTTTAATAAGGTCTTTCTGCTAATTGTGTAAACACAGGCTTTTATGCCAGTAATGATGTAATTAAAATGTTAAAATGTGACGCTCTCATCCTATAATAGCATTTTATCTTCCTGGAATTAATATATAAATAACAAACCTGAAAGATATTTGCTCAAAATGTTTTCTTGGTTAATTGCTTTAGGCCTGACTATTAAATTCTTTGTTTCTAAACTGGTCTTTCAAGTCTAATCTGCTTACCTGTTCCTATAGCAACAACATTTTTTGGACCTTCAAGAGTAGATCCCTTCTGCTATCAAAGCTGAAAGAATTATAAAGAAATAAAAGGCACATTAATTCAGGTGGCTTTCTTAACCATATTCCTACTTCTTTCAGATTTGACTGCCAAATGGTAATTGCCTTCAGGCCCTATACAAATGTCACCAGAAATGACTTTCTGGCCCCACGATGGTTATCATGCTTGTTTCATCAAAGAGTTTTCTTTAGGGAATGAATATTTCATTACTTTTGCTATTAAGTTGAAAATTTTATCCTCATCTTGAATTGAATACTCTTCTGGCCAGGGGCTCCGCCTTCTTTAACTTTTCCCCTTCTCCCTCATAAGAAACACACCTACTCTTTTCTATATGTTCCTTTCAGCTCTTTGACAGTTTGTCTTTTAAGTGTCCATAGGAAATAATTTATTTTCTAAAAGACATTCTTAGTTCTAGGGAAATGATTACCTCTTCCCTAGCCTAAAACGTATCCATACAAAACAATTTTACTAATTGTTCACAACAGCACCAGCCTAGTTTTGCAGCAAAGCCCAGTTGGGAGAGGGCCTTTGATATGGAAAGGGACATTATGTTTTCTAGTGAGGAGTCATTGGCCAGTAGTCTTCGCAGAGGTGCAGCAATTAGTATGCACTCTAGAGTTCTCCATCCTGTTCTGCCTGGAGAAACCTGGCTACCTGCCTGTTGCTGTGCCTGACACTACGTTCTTTTTTAACTCACTCCTCCATTCCTTACCCAGAGCAGTAAACTTCAAAAATGATCAAGACAGCTTAAATATAGTCCACATATTTTTATACAAAATATTTTCTTGAAGACAAGCTAATTTAGTTTTCACCATAATCCTGTGAGGTAGGCTCTGATTCCCACTTTAAAGAGGAGGAAACTGATGCACAGAGAATTTGCCTAAAATTGTATCAGCCACTAAATCCAGGCGCTGAGGCACCACATAGGTTAGTTTAAGTTGATAACTCTTTTGCCTCTGGAGCTGAACATACCCATTGATACTTTTTCCAGTCCTTCCCAAGGACATTGTACTCCTAACAGAAGATCATACTTTCTCTCTAATGAAACAAAGCTAAGGAGAACATCTGATGTTAGATTTCCTAGTATCTGTTTTTTTAATTTCTTTTTTAAAACTCAATCCATTAAATCAGACTCTGACATTTTCTGAGAAAAATCTGTATTAAATTAAATCTTATGTTTTCACTTACTGTTTTTATGAAAAAAATTTTTTTTTCTTGAAGCGAGGTCTTATTCTGTCACCCAGACTGAAGTGTAATGGCACGATTATGGCTTATTACAGCTTCAACCTCCTGGGCTCAGGTGATCCTCATGCCTCAGCCTCCCAAGTAGCTGGAACTTTAGGCATGCACCACCACACTCAGCTAATTTTTTGATTTTTTTTTTTTTTCTTTGGTAGAGATGAGGTCTCACTATGTAGCCCAGGCTGGTCTGGAACTCTTGGGCTCAAGCAATCTTCCCACCTTGGTCTCTCAAAGTGCTGGGGTTATAGATGTGAGCCACCGTGCCCAGCCTGTTTGTTATATATGATCTGTGCTTCCTAAATAAGTCTGTCTCCTCTAACTCCCACGTTAAGCCCTTTTAGAAAGACAAGATTTTCTAGAAATGTGTCACACCAAAGTGTTTACAGTTTCTTGCTTTATAATATACTTTGAGTTTAGACCTTTGAAAAAGCAATTCCTCTGATGATATAAATAATTCAAATTTCAAGAGAAAACAACATTCTAGGGTTTAGCACTTATGTCAAATAAAGAACAGTAATATTCCCAGGTCTAAAGATGCTGAGGATTATTATCTTCCATCCTAGACTTAAAAAAAACCACAACAAGAACTAAAGAGCAATTCTAGGTGACCTGAAAGTGTAAAATGAGACAGAAGTCAAAAGAAGAAAGAACTTCTTGGAGGGATAAGGAAGGAAAGGTGAAAACATAACCTTCAGAGAAGGTTCACCCAGATGATGGTCTCAGAAAGGTCTCAAAAAGGAGATTTCTAGAGGGCACTGCGACCAGATCAGAGGCCTGGCTCTCACTAACTGTGTGCTAGCTACTTGCCCGCTGTAGCCTCAGTTTTCATATCCACTAAATAGGAATGGATCTTCTTACTCTACCTGTCTCATAGAGCACCTATAAAGATCAACTGAGATAATTCATGTGAAAGTGTTTTAAGAAGTATACAATTCTGGAGAAGTGTGGACTGCCATTATGTCTAAAGGTAGGAAGAGTCAGGGCCTCAGCAATTAACCAATTGAGTGAATATGTATTTTCTTCATAAACTATGAAGATAATTTATAAATGTAGGGGAGCTGAATTGCCTTATACCTGCCTTGTAGTGCTTGCTTTGGGAAAACATCTACCTATCTTGGAACTCAGTTTCCTTATTTGTACAATGAGAGAATCAGGCTGCCTGGGGCTCAAATACCTTTAAATTTTGATGTGACATATATCTATTTTGAAAGAACTTAGAAACATGCAGTTTTAATTTCCTCATACTATGACTGAACAAAGATTGACATAGTATGAGGAAATGAAAGTTCTTTCTTCTTGGAGGGACAATAGAAATATGTCACATCAGTTTAATTGAGTCTAACATTGCTCACCATCACCTTTAGTTACACCTTAGTATAATCATCTTTTGGGGAAGTACTTTGTTCCAGAGAGACTTATTTTATTTATTTATTTTTTTTGAGTTGGACTCTCACTCTGTCGCCCAGACTGGAGTGTAGTGGCCGCTCCCGGCCACTGCAACCTCGACCCGCTGGGCTCCGGCGATCCTTCCGCCTCAGCCTTCCGAGTAGCCGGAATTACAGGCACGCGCTACCACGTCAGGCTGATTTTTTGATTTATTGTAGAGATGAGGTCTCGCCAAGTTGCCTAGGCGGGTTTCAAACCCGTGGGCTCAGGCAATCCACTCACCTCAGCCTCCCAAAGCGCGGGATTACAGGCTGAGCCACCGAGCGCGGCAGAGAGACTTATTTTAAAAGTAATGTTCCCTGATCTTTTTCCCCCTATGCTTTTGCAAATAGAAAAAATCCTTGATGTTTGTTTTTGATTATAAAGGTAACATATTTATTGTAAAAAACATTGAAATGACAAATAAGGGTCTAAAAAATGAAGTAAATATGACTCATGGGTTTACCACCAGACACAATCAATAGAAAATGCAGATGCAAAACGCATCACTTGCTAATTACTGTACCACATTTTAATATTTGTTTATGCTTTTGAGATTATTTGCATCTATTGTCTCTATCACGGAGATACTAAGTGTGGTATTATAGAGCATAGTGCGACTGTATGTTTCTTCTCAACTCCTTACTCAGTGATGTCACATCAGTAGCTTGAAATGAATAATGTTGATAGTATTTATGCCACAGAAATCTGTAAATACTATAACAGAACTTTAACCCTGCCCCACCTGAAGGCCAATTGCTAAATATTCACCAGCACACCACTAAACATGATACTCCCTCATGATCTCCCTTTTTATTCCTCATATGTCCCCAAACAATATGAATATGGTATTTGGATATCATCCATTTATTTGTACCCCACATCATGGCAAAACAAAAGAACATCAATTACAATTTATATTTTAAAAATGCATGTATATACTCACAAATATGTATTTTAATAAAAATAAAATGATTCATCTGTATTTTTTTAAAGCTGGCCTTTTCATTATACTTAAACATCATTGTGAATGTATATTGAATATATATTTTTGATAAGCCTAGCGCCACATAACTATTTCAATGTTTAAGTTGTGAATTGTGCTGTATTAAACAGATCTCCCATGTTGCACACATATTTCTAATTTTACTTTTGTCTGTGATAAACAACTTTGTATGTGGATTTTTACATATTTGTCAGATTATTTCTTTAAGATCAAGGTCTAGAAATAGCATGGTTGCATCAAAAGGGATATACATTTAAAATTTTGATTAACACATAATGCCAAATTACCCTTCCAAAAGTTATGGTTGTTCTAATTTATACTCAGACCAGCATTTTTTTTTTTTAGGAATACTTGTTTTCTTCTCCATACTTGATGACATTAAACATCATCAGTCTTTTTCTCTTTGACTCATTTTATGGCCGTATTATTGTCACAGTTTCTTGATTTGAGGTTGAATACATCTTTATATGTGTACTGGCAATTATATGTTTTCAACTAGAATCTTTTACCTATTATCACTGATTTATACCAACTAATAGACTGAGTAACCAAAAACAAGTGAGTTAAAAGCGAGAGAAACTCTTTGAACTTCCATGCTGTTTCTGAGAACTTAGCAAGTTAGTGCTACAGTAGGCACGTAATGTGGCAGCAGGATGGTGTGTGGTCTTTGCCACATTGGAAGTCCTGTCGTGCCTTCAGCATGAGCGAGGGACATTTGTCCTCACCAATTATTTGGCTCACTTTGATAGCTGATGCTGTCTTTTCTTCTCTAACACCCGGGAGCAAAAGCACCTCCCCCACTTCAATAGCCACTTATTTATTATGCTCCATGAGCACCTCCAAGTCGGTTG
This sequence comes from Tarsius wallacei, assembly GCA_963574415.1. NCBI lineage: Eukaryota > Metazoa > Chordata > Mammalia > Primates > Tarsiidae > Tarsius > Tarsius wallacei. The sequence goes on from CAUYQG010127977.1 coordinate 62,541, forward strand.
CCAATGTTAACTAGTGACCCCACAGATCTCATAGTGGAGGAATTGTGCTCAGGCTGAGACATTTTGTCAGTTACAATGTTCAGGAAGCTGGGACACTGGCCAAATCTAATGTCTTTATTCTAAATTCATTGCTACAGAATTCACATGAAGTCAACTCATCTTTGATATAAACTCTAGAGGAGCGAGATTTAATTGATACTTGAGGAGAGGGACCCTACTTGATTCACCTCTCTGTGGCCTCTCCCTTCCCATCTCTCCCAGAATTTAACACAGTGCCTGGCACAACTCAGTGCATATTTGAGAACATAATTGCAAGCTCCATTAACCACAATTTTGCATTCTGAGAAGAACAGGGAGGCAGCAGGGGTCAAAAGGAGGAGCAGTTTGGGTAATTTAAAAAGAAACCTAGAAAATTGTATATTATTTATTTGGAATGGTCAATAATCCCACAAATTGATCAATGAACTCTCCTCTCCCTCAAGCATTTAAAAAAAAACTTATTTTTAGAGTAAACTAGTTATACTATACTATTTTTTGTAATATACTTTATCTTTTCATCTGTTCATATATGGGCTCAACAAATATTTAAGAAACTTCTATTTTGTGCCAGGAGTATTCTGTGCTAACCAAGGAGGATTTCGAAAGAATAGCAAATAGCTTCTGTTTTCAAGGAGCGCACAGCTGAGTGGGAAGGACCAAGTATATAATTCACAGGGCCTGGTGCAACGTGAAAATGAAGTACCCATTGTTCAATAATTATGAAGAATTTCAGGATGGTGATAGCAGAGCATTAAGACCCCTCTGAGTGCAGGGCCCTTGTGACTGTGCAGGTTGCATGCCCATGAAACTGTTCCTTCAAGCGAGGAAACCGGGGGTGCAAACATATTGAAAGTGTGGTATAATAAGTGTCATTGTGGGAGTTATACATAAAGAGTTATGGAAACACAGAAGGAACAATTCAGAAAAACAAACAAATAAAAAACAAACCTTCAGGGAGAAAGATGGCATTTCGTTCTCCTGGAGGGATAGATAAGATTGTGATAAACTTTGTAAGACATTCTAATGAGTGTACATTTGTCCTTTCCAAACACTGATCCGTGAAATAACTACCAATATCAAGCGGGAGGATATATAAAAACTAGCTTCTTAGGCCCCATTCTAGATGGGCTCAGGCAATCCACTCACCTCAGCCTCCCAAAGCGCTGGGATTACAGGCTGAGCCACCGAGCTTGGCTTAGTGCTGAATCTTATAGGGTCCTCAGGACCACAGAAGAAAGAGCGTAGGAACTTGAACTTCAAAGGAGGTGGTGATTTAGTGATGCAACCAGAAGAGATTCATTCCTGGATGCCAGTTTCAAGGCTTTGTGAAGACTAGCCAGAGGTGGATGAGCTGCCTAAATAACCCACAGCTATTTCTGAATGTCCTTCATATAAACCCTGGGAAGCTGCCTAAAACCATATCCTGGGTAGAGTTGAAAGGGAACTCAAAACACTGACTTCTCAACTCCGCCCTTTGCCTAAGGCTACTCTTACAGACCGTGAGCACAGCTATGCCCTAGATGCCCTCTAAAAGAATAGAGAGGAGGTCCACATGTCTTACATGCTTTTCAGAGAAACACTATGTTCCCCAGACTGGGACACTCTCTGATTTCAGTGTGTACACACACAGAGCCCTGGCTGAGACTGTAATTACCTTAGCATTTTTGGAATCTAAAATGGTTGAAAGATTTTGAAACTCTAGTACTCAACTCTTAGAATCAGTACATATAAAAAATATTGAATAAAAAAAATCAGTATATTAAAGGTATTATTGTGAGGAATGCTCAGTGTATTGAGACCAGCTCCAAAATGAAAGTATCCAAGAATTAAGTTTGGGTATACAGAGAGATCTAAAAATCTAAATATGAGTGATTAGTTCTCCTACTTTTTAATGGGAAATTAAGAATGATTTTTATGGCACACATTTACCTTCAGCTTTGCTCTCCATCAACTTGGAAGCACCAAGTATAACAAAGATCTTTCAACTTGGAGGAAAAATACTGTGTGGGTTTTTCCTTTAGCCAATCTCAAGAGACAGTTTTTCATTTTCCACTTTCTCTGACCAACCAGAAGTGGTCTGCTTGCTCTTCTCAAAAGATATTATATACTTTCTTAATCAGGAATATATCTTCACCCTGACACCTGGACATCAAAGTCCTGCCCATTCATCAAAGCCCATCTCAAATCTGATTCTCTTCATCAAGCCATCTGGGAACCCCTTGGTCACCAGTGAACACTTCTTTATTTGGGCTAGATTTGAAATCCTATTGTGATTCTCACTAAATTTTGAATTAGAGCTTTGTACTTATTTTTCTCCCTCAGTGGATTGTGAGTTATTATTGGCAGGGACTGTGTCTTATTTCATGTTTATATGTTACATGTCACATTGAATTCACCTGATTTGTTTCAGATAAAGTGAATAGACGATTTATATACACGTGTTACCAGAGTTTCTTCTTCCCTGACTCATATGGGTTGTTAATCCCAATTTTGCAAAATGAGGCACTGAGAAATTACATAATTTGCCTAAATCTGGCATCTAAGAAGCAGCAAAAACAGAACTTGAACCCAGGCAGGTTGACTTCAATGCTCTTACCCTCAATTCTAATAATCTACTGCCTTTATGCCTTTGATGTAGCTTATTACTGTTACTACTACATAACTACTACTACTACTACTGCTGCTGCTGCTGCTGCTACATAATCCCAAGATAGTGCACATTAGTTTAGCAGATATTTTATACTTTGGGCTCATTTTGAATTTGCGAGAAGCAAAACCTCCGGATCTCTTTCTATAAAAGCTGTAAATCTTTGATCTTCTGGACATAGAAGTGATGAGAAGCACAGGTTTTGAAATTAGATCTCCTCGATACCCCTTCAGTTGTAAGCTATTTGTGCATGCCTGCATCAACCAATTGGCCTTACTTCATGTTTCTGTCCCTCTACCAGTGGTAGCCTCTTTGGCTTGTTACTTAGTTCTAGACTTATAGTGGAGTAGAGGGAGAATCTGTTGCACTTTGTCTAGACTTAGTCTTAGGAAGCTTCATTTTATTACTCATTCATTTGTCATTATTTTTCTTCATCCTCCCTGAAGCAGCCAAATCTGTCTAATAGTTGTCGTTGGTCTTAGGCAGAAGTTTCTCAACCCTCCTCTAGCTTTCACTTAGGCTTGATTTTAATGTAGAAATTTTGGTTTCAGGATGGTAATTGGTAGAGCATTTTTGCTGCTATCTTTCCTCCAGCCTCAATGACTTTTGCTTGTGCCCTAGAAGATGGTTTCTTACCTTGAAGTAATTGGCCTTTGCCCATTACTGTCCCTGTCCCAGCAGCTTAAATAGTAGGAGAGAATAGAGGAGTGAGAGGAAATTGGAGTCTGTCCCTTGAAGCTTCTGCATTAGTCACCAAGGAACTCTCTCTGATGTTCTCCTCTGCCTCTAGTCTTTCTCATGAACATCATTTGATGCCTGGGGCAAGGGATTCTGAGTCAATGTGGACATTTTTTGGGTCTGAGACCTTTAGATATTTGGGCTAAACTGATGCTGTAGCCCAAGCTTGGCCTTTATGAATTTGTTAAAATTTGAGCTTATTTCTTTTTATCTGCTTGTATGATAGCCATCACTTTCTCCCAAGATCCGCAAAAGGTAAAAACATTGTTTTATCCTGTCTCTTTTTGGAGGGATCTGTCCTTTGGAATTGGGTTTACTCAATTGACTTAAAACCTTAGCTATCTTATGGGCTCAAGAAAATTTATGCTTTTGTAGGCTATCTTTTTTTTTCTCTGGTTGTTAGGATAAGTGTGATGTTCTTTGTAGGATTCTACATTCAGAAACAAAAGTACTTAAGAGACACCTTTGAAAATCAGATAAGCCGTGTGTTAATTATTGTCCTAATCAGTTAGGTAACACTGGCTGTCAGAGTACATGAGATTAGTTTGACAAAACTGCTTTAGTGATGCTTACTTACTCTTGGTGATTTCTGCATTCTTTTTCATGTGCCTCCTGATCTTGGGTTTATATCTGCTATAAACTTTCCCCAGGGATATATGGGCTGGTGGGGTGATGGGGGACTGGAAATTTTAAAATAAAAAGTTATTTATTCTTACATGTTTAAACTTCAGTCACCTTCTAAGTACCCTCTGTTTGATGCAATATACCTATGGAGATACTTTTCTCATTGCTCAAAACAGTTTTTGAATTCATCAATTTTGATGCCTTTTAGTGCTTCTGCAGTTTGTTTCACCTCTTCCACATCGGAAAAATGTTTCCCTTTGAGGGCTTTATTAATTAAGGGAAACAAGCAAAAAAACCCTCGGGGTGAGATCAAGTGAATAGGGAGGGCTGGGCACAGGGGTCATGCCATTTTTGGTCAAAAACTGCTGAACACTCAGCACAGTGTGGGCAGGTGCGTTTGCAAATCACCCTTCATAAAATTAGCAAATGCATTGAAAGAATCTCCAGGGCAACCCCCTCAGATGCCCTCCCACTGTGGGAGCTTTTCTGTCCTCTCAATAAATCCTGCTTTCTCACTTTCCGGGCTGCAGAAGATGGTTGGAGCCAAAGAGCTGTGCACCCCAGAGGCTGGTTTGCCAGCTGATGGAGCCGGCTGAACCTGGAGAGCTGCTGGAAGAAGGCGAGACTCCAAAGCCGAGACACTTCTGGGGGCTGCAACAGTCTCAGGGCCAGCCCATTAGAGCCAGCCCATTAGAGCCAACACTCTGGGTCCTAGGCTTGCCAGCCCACCGAATCAGCAACACTCTCAGGGCTTGACTTGCCAGCCCATTAGAGCCAACACTTCTGGGGTTAGGCATGCCAACCCCTCTAGCCGACCTTCTCTGGGACTGACTAGCCAACCCACTGAGCTGACATGACACTCTCGAAGTCCAGGCTGACCTGTAAAATCTGTATCACAGTCAAGACTCAGATGAGATCCCAGGTCTGGCCAGCAGCCTCTAAAGCATATTGCAGTCTCTAAGAAGACCCAGATAATCTGTGCCCAGATTGCTGACCTATAGATATTCACTGAGATAATAAATGCTTGTAAAAAAAAAAAAATCTCCAAGAAAAATTCACTGAAATGGAACACAGCCTCTCACAACAATGCTAGTTGGTACACTGATGTCAATTGGTTTCTAGAACACTTACCTAGAGGGGAAAATTATACTACAAGGGGCTCGCCCTCCAAAAGAGAATTCCAGGTTTTTGGGGGTCCCCACGGATGTTAAATTTATAACAAATAGCCTATTTAAATGGCATGGCCCCATCATTTATTTGTTACTTAAACTGGAAACACTTTAGCTGTTGTCAAGATGAAAGCATAGACATATGCTTTTGATTCACAGTGTGAATTTTTTTCTGTGGTCCACTTATAGCTAATGGCTACAGAAATCATATAACCACCGTACAATTATCTGATTCTTACCTAAGATGACTCTTATTTATATTTCTCTTTCTTTACTCCCTAGTTCAGTGCCTAGCATTTAGTAAACTTTTATATTAGTTAGAGCCTTTTTTGGTTTCATGCTACTGAATGCTCAACTCAAACTGTCTTAGGCAAATCAAAGCTAATTTGTTGACTCATTAATTGAAAAATCCAAGTATAGGAACCTTCAGGCACAGATTGATCCAGAGGCAAAAAAAGTTCCATCAGTACTGGGTTTCTTCCTATATATATAGGCTATACTTTCTACCGTTCTGATTTTATTTTGTCTTTACAAGGGACCCTCTAATAACTCTAGGATTACACATTCCCAGATACCACTCCAGTAGAAAAAAAGAACTTGCCTTTCTTTCAGTAGTCTTAGCTGAATATCCATTTCTTCTCACTGGCTCTAATTGAATCATTCTTTTCCTCCAAGCTCATTTGCATATCATGCTTGTAGTTACAGGTGCACTCAAGTTGAAGTCAGAATCAACTCTACTTGAAGCCTATCAGCTGAAAATAGTAAAAGGTGTGGTTTATCAAAACGGTGGAAGCATTAAAGACATTAAAATGTACTAGTTCAAAACCTGTTTTGAGCAGTGGAAAAAGCATCTTGATAGGTGTATTGCATCAAAGAGAGAGTACTTTGAAGGTAACTGAAGTTTAAACATGTCAGAATAAATACACAATTTTTTAAATAAAAATTTCCACTTTTGGGTCTCCCATCATAAAATATTATTTAGTAATTGCCCTATTCTTATACACATAGGTTGCTATTTATCACTGCTAATAACATTGTTGTGAATATTTCTGTGTATAAACTTTGTCTGTGTTTTGTATACACTGGAGAATTTTTTTCTTTTTTTTAGAGAGCCTTAGTGGCCTAAAATCATGCCATTTGGGGGTCTGCATGTTTGTAAGGTCGGTTCAGCTTTCAATACCCCTCTCAAGAGTAAAGATCTAGATGAAGGTGGAACTCATCTCCTCATTAGTAGCTTCATCGTCATGGAGGGCTGTGGTTCTGATGCTCAGAAATGCCATGTTTGCCATTTACCATTGCAGAGGAGTATGAAGAGGGAATGTGTAATGGAAGTTGTGAAGCTTTTCTTTATTTGAAGAATTTTCAAGCAAAACACACCATGCCCATATGAAGGATCAATTCTGACCACAGCAGATGTTGTGGGGTGAATAGGACTCTAGCAACAAATTGGGAGCCTTCATATTTCATTTCAGAAGTTTCCTGTGTTGCTTCCTCCCCACTGTTCCCACTCCAGGAGGAATAAATAAAAGTGAGAATTCCTATTATCTTGGTATCAGATTCTATCCTCTGTGTAGTATTTGTTCTTTAATAAAGAATTGATTGTGAAGATTTTCAATCTTATGGAGAGGAAAAAACCCATCATTTTCCTTCTGACCTTTTACACAAGGTCTCAGTGCAGGAAAACATTTAATTTTGAGTTTTAACAATATTGAAATAATTGCCTACAGAGTGTCCATGTATAAATTAAGTGGCCAATGAAAAATAGCAAAAGAATATACAAATATGCCTAATAATAATGAGTTAACATTTGTTGACTAATTACTAGGTCCTATGCCCTTTGTTAAGCATTTTCATGTGACACTTCATTTTAGACTCACAATAATCTCATTAGGTAAGTACTATCTCTACAAGGTGCAACAACTAAATGGTTCTGTTGTTCTGTTGTGTTCTGCGGTGAGCAGGGATATGCACGTGTACCCTCAATGGCTGAGAAAGATGAGAGGCCAAAGGAAGACTGACAAAGCTAGTTTCTCAGAAAGAAACATTTAATAGAGACTTATGAGCAAACTTAAAAGCAATGTCTTGAGCGGCCACAAGACAGTGGATCCCTGAGCTGGCCTTCCAGAAATTATTCTTTATATAGCAAGATTTATTGGTAAAATGTGTGGTTGGTCATGTCTCAGACCCTCTTGCAAAGCTCATGACCACTGGGGACACTATATAAGCATTTTTACTAGAGGTTATCTATGCTGCAGACGTTGTTTCTTTATGAGGAATTATCTATGCTGCAAGCTTTGTTTCTTGACTTTGCTGTGGAACACCTTGATATGCAGGAGTCAGACACTGTCATTATGCTGATTTTGCTTCAAGATGGCCTTACTCTTGCCAGGCAACAGGCTGTTCTCCTACATGTTGTTTCTCTATGTCAAGGGTCTGCAAACTGTGTTCCATGGGGACATAGTCATGGCACAATGACTGTTTTTGTAAAGTTTTGTTGGAAAATTACCCATCCACATTTGTTTCATATGGTTTCTGCCTACTTCTGCAGCAGAGATGAGTGGTTGTGAGAGAGACCATATGACCCACAAAGCTAACATATTTTCTATCTGGTATTTTACAGAAAATGTTGATTTTTGTACTTTTCCTTTCTGGTATAATTCTTTTTATTATCATTACATATTATTTTTAACCTTTCCTTTATTGCCGTAGCAAAAATGTTATTTGTTAGGATTATCTATGTGTTTTTACTTAGCCAGAATAAATAAATATTTGTGTCCAGACCTGTAAGAAAATTCATTGCAGTCATTTATAACCAAGAGCCAAGGAATCCCTAAACCCTCAAAAGTATGGCATTTTCAGATGTAGAAATAACCTAATCCAACACATTTTTAATAAAAAGATACTTGGAGATTCACATGCAATTGTAAGAAATAACATAAGGAGCTCCTCTGTACCCCTTACCCAGTTCCCTCATGGGTAACCTCCTGCAAAACTATACCACAATATCACAGTCAGGATAGTGACATTGATATAGTCAAGATACAGAATATTTCCACTACCATAAGAATCTTTTATTTCTTAAAATCCACATCCACTTCCTTCCCACCTGTATCCCCCCTTAAGCCCTGACAACCACTAATTTATTCTTTATATTATTTTTAAAATTTATATTATTTTGTCATTTCAAGGATGTTGCGGGAATGTAACTTTGAAATGAGCATTTTTACTCAGCATAGTTCTTTGGAGACAGTTCCAGGTAGTTGTATGTACCCATAATTTGTTCCTTTTTATTGCTGAGTAGTATTCTGTGGTGCTGTGGTTTATTTATTGATTGGAGGACATCTAGGTTGCTTTCAGGTGTGGTTTGCAGATATTTTCTCTCAGTCAGTAGGCCCCCCGCCACCTACCCATTCCCATGCCCCAACATGCTGTCATGCAGAGCAAAAATTTTTAACTTTGATGAAGTCCTATTTATCAATTTTTCCTTTAATGGTGTTTTCTTAGGTAGTGTTCATGTCTTTTGAGTCTAAGATGGCTTCAAGTTTAAGAACACTTTGCCTATCCCTAAGTCCTAAGATTTTTCACTATTTTTTTCTTAAAGTTTTATGTTTTATATTTAAATGTATGGCCCATTATGAGTTAATTTTTGTGTGTAAAATGAACAACATAAGTCGTCGACCTTTTGTGGATTTTTTTTTTTTTTTTTTTTGGCCTATGGATGTCCAATTGCTTGATCATCATCATTTGTTATTTTTTCTTTATCAAATCACTTTTGCACATGTGAGAAAAGTCAGTTGGGTGTATATGTGTAGGTCTACTTTTTAGTTTTCTATTCTATTCAATTAATCTATGTGCCAAAGCTATACAGCCTTGATTATGGTAGCTATACAATAAATGTTGAAAACAGCTAGAATGATTATTCCCATTTTATTCTTATTTTTCAAGATTGTTTAGCTATTATAGTTCACTGACTTTTCTATGTACATTTTAGAATTATCTTGTTTACATCTACACAAAAAACTTACTGGGATTTTGGTGAGTATTGCATTAAAACTGGATATCAATTTAGGAAGAATTAAAGTCTTTACTATGCTGAATTTTCCAAACTATTAACATGGTATATTTCTCCATTTGTTTTAGAGCTTCTTTAACTTCTTTCATCAATATTTTGCAGTTTTCTACATCCAAGTTCTATATACTTTTTTTTGTATTTTGTTAAATTTGCACCTACATTTTTTCGAGTGATTTTAGATAGCCATGTTTCAAATTTCAGTACCCACATATTAGCTACCAGCATATAGAAATACAATTAATTTTTGTATTTTTATCTTGTATCCTGTTAACTTGCTAAACTCACTCAATTCTAGGAGGGATTATTTTTACAGATTTTTAAAATTTCCTACATAGAAATCATAATATGTATAAACAGGGAAAAGTTTATCTCTGTTTGCCTTTTATTTTCTTGTCTTGCTGCAAATTTCAGTACAATGTTTAATAAGAGTAGTGAAAGCAAACATCCTTGTCTTGTCCCTGATTTTTTTTTACAGGGAAAACTTTTGATTTTTTATCATTGTATTTTAGCTGTACATTTAAAAAAATATTTCTTATCAAGATGAGAAAGTTGTTTTTTATTGACAGTTTTTGAGGGTTTTTTTTTAAAGCATGAATGAGTATGAAATTTTATCAATTTTTTTCTTCTTTGACCAGAGTGATCATGTGATTTTTCTTCTTTAATCTGTTACCATAGTGGCCTGTTAAATCAACACTGCTTGATTTTTTTGGATGTTGAAGCAGTCTTACATTCCTCACATAAACCCCACCTAGTAATGATGTATAATTCTTTTAACGTATTGCTGAATTATATTTGCTAATATTTTGTTAAGGACATTTGCTTCTATATTGCTGAGGGATATTGGTCTGTTTTTTTCTCTTTCTCTCTCTTTTTTCTTTCTTTATTTCTGTCTTGTCATTGTTATCAGGGTAATGCTGGTTTCATAAAGAAGTATTTCATTCTTTTCTACTTTCTGGAACCGATTGTGTAGACATGATGTTAATTCTTCTTGAAATGTTTGGTAGAATTTTTTCAGTGAAAGCATCTAGACCCAGAGATTTGGTTTTTGGGAGTTTAAAAATATGAATTCAATTTTCTTAATAGTAATAAGGTTATTCAGGTTCTCTATTCACATTGAGTGATAATTCTTTGTATTTTTCAGTGAATCGGTCCATTTTAGTTGAACTGTCAAATTTATGTGTGTAGAATTATTCACAGTATTTCTTTATTTTCCTTTGATTTTTAAATTCTGATTAATAATTTGTGTCTTCTCTATTTTTTTCTTTCTCAGTCTTGCTAGTGGTTTGTCAGTTTTATTGATCTTTTCAAAGAACCAGTTCTTTGTTTTGATTTTTTAATTTACATGTTCATTGATTCCTGTTCTTGATTATTTCCTTTGTTATACTCGCTTTGGGCTATTTTGCTCTTCTTTTTCTGGGTTCTTAAGGTGAGAACTTAGATTATTGTATTGGAAACTTTATTTCCTATAATATATGTAGTTAGTGCTATAAATTTTGGTTTCAGCACTGCTTGAGCTGTATCTCACAAATTTCGGTATGTTGTGCCTTCATTTTCATTCAGTTTAATGTATCTTTTTGGTTTATCTCGAGACTTTCTCTTTTATTCATAAATTATTTAGAAATGTGTTTTATTTTCAATGGTCTGAAGAATTTCTTTTTACATTTTTGTTATTAATTTCCAGTATTACTCTATTATGATTAGAGAACAATTAGTATGATTTCAACTCTTTCAAATTTGTTGAGGTTTGCTTTATGGCCCAGGATATAGTCTTCCCATCTCCCCAAACCTTTTGTTTGTTTGCTTGTTTTGAGACAGGCTTTCACTCTGTCACCCAGGCCGGAGTGCAGTGACAAAATCATGGCCCACTGAAGCCTCAAACTCCTGGACTCAAGCATTCCTACCTTAGTCTCCTTAGTAGCTGGGACTACAGGCATGCACCACCACGCCCAGCTCATTTTCCTATTTTTTGTAGAGATGGAGTTACACTTTGTTGTTCAGGCTGGTCTTGAGTTCTTGGTCTCAGGTGATCCTCTTGTTTTGGCCTCCCAAAGTGCTGGAATTACAGGCATGAGCCAGCACCTGGCCTGGTCTATCTCAATATATGTTCCACAAGCACTTGAAGAAATGTGTGTTCTGCTATTGTTGGGTGGAGTGTCCAATAAATATCAATTAAATTCAATTGGTTGGTGATTGCCTGAGTCCAGGGGTTCCGGACCAGCCTGGGCAACTTGGTGAGACCTTGTCTCTACAATAAATAAAAAAATTAGCAGGGTATGGTGGCATGTTCCTGAAGTTCCAGCTTCTTGGAAGGCTGAGCCAGAGAATCCCCTGAGCCCAGCAGGTCAAGGCTGTAGTGGCCATGAGCATGCCACTGCACTCCAGCCTGGGCAACAGAGTAAGACTCCAACTCTCCAATGAAGTCTTCTATAGCCTTGTTGATTTTCCATCTAGTCTTTCTATGAATTGTTGAGAGAAGAATGCTAAAGTCTTTGACTATAATTACAGATTTTTCCATTTCTCCTTTCAGTTCTAGCAGTTTTTACTTTACATATTGTTTCAACTCACTGAGTTATTTGTTGCACACACATTTAGGACTGCCATGTCTTCTTGGTGAATTGAACTTTCAATCATTATAAAACTGATATTCCTCTCTGTTTCTGGTAAATGAAGTCTTTTTATCTGATACTATAGCCACTTTTTCTTTCTTTTGATTAATATTTACCTGATACACCTGTTTACATCTTTTAATATCAACCTGTTTAAATTGTTATGTTTGAAGTAAATTTCTTATAGATAGCATAGAGTTGAATCATATTTTAATCCACAGTGATGATCTCTGTTTTTGTTTGTATTTTTGTTTGTTTTTTGAGTTGGAGTCTTACTCTGTTGCCCAGGCTGGAGTGCAGTGGCATGCTCATGGCCACTACAGCCTTGACCTGCTGGGCTCAGGGGATCCTCTGCCTCAGCCTTCCAAGAAGCTGGAACTTCAGGAGCATGCCACCATACCCTGCTAATTTTTTTATTCATTGTAGAGACAAGGTCTCACCAAGTTGCCCAGGCTGGTCTGGAACCCCTGGACTCAGGCAATTCTCTTGCTTCAGCTTCCCAAAGTGCTGGGATTATAGGCTTGAGCCACTGCACCAAGCCTGATCTCTGTTTTTTAATGAATGTTTTAGGCCATTTGTATCTGATGTAATTATGGATATGTTAGGAATTATGCCTGTTATTTTTTTTTGTTTACTCTCTCTGTTTTTTGTTTCTGTTTTTCTGCCTTCCTGTGAGTTATTTGAATAATTTTTATAATGCTGTTTTGGTTTATGTGTAGTGTTTGAGTGATTCTCTTTGTATTGGTTTTTTTATCAGTTGCTCCAATTATTATATATGCATATATATAATTATCATAGCTTAGAGGTATTATATTTTTATCAGACTGAGTGCAAGTTTTAAAAGTAACAACATTTTTCTCCTTTTATTCTCCCTTTTATATATAATTGCCCAATAGTTTATGTTTATTGACAACCACATCAAACACTGTTATAACTTTTGCTTCAACCATTAAACAAAATGTAGAAAACACAAGAGGAGAAGAAAAGCCTATTGTATTTACCCTTAATTTTGCTTAACATGTTCTCTCTTGTTGATATTCCAAGGTTTCTTTGTTATTGTTTCCATTTTGTTTAGGGAATTTCATTTAGCTGCTCTTTCAGAGTTGATATGCTGGCAACAAATTTTCTTATTTCTTCTTAGTCTGAGAATGTCTTGATTTCCCTTTCATTTCTGAAATATATTTTTACTGGAATTGTCTGCATCCACAGTTGTTTTCTCTTAGTGCTTAAAATGTGTTGTGCCACTTCCTCTGGCCTTAAGGGTTTACAATGAGAAATTTGCAATCATTCAAACTGGTTTTCCCCTCATAGGTAGGTGTCATTACTCTCCAACTGCTTTTAAATTTTTTCTTTGTCTGTGTATTATCCTTCTTCCGTGGATTTCTTGGGGTTTATTCTGTTTGAGAGTCTCTCAATTGTTCAAATTTGTTTATGTCTTTTACCAAATTTGACATATTTTCAGCCATTTTTTCTTATCAGTACTTTTAAAGTCATTACCTCTCTCTCTTCTCCTTTCAGGATTCCAATGACACAATACTTTGATCTCTTGTCATAGTTTCATAGGTCTTTGAGGCTCTATCCAAATTTATAAAGGCTATTTTCTCTCTGTAGTTCAGATTGGGCAATTTTTGTTATTCTATCTTTCATTTCACTGTTGTCTCTCTTCCTCTATTTTGCGATTGAGTCCATTCACTACATTTTTATTTCAGGAATTGTATTATTCTGTTCTAAAATTTTCATTTAGTTCTACTCTGTATTTTCTATTTTTTCTGGGTATTATACTCTGTTCATTTGTCTTAAGTGTACAGGTAATTGTTATAGCATTTTTATAATGACTGCTTTAAAATTCTTATCAGATAATTCTAGCATCTCTGTTATCTTGTGTTGGCATCTATTGATTGTCTTTTTTTCTTTCAGTTTGAGATCTTCCTGGTTCTTGATAAGTGATTTTTTGAAACCTGAAACTTTACAGTATTGTTAGGAGACTCTAAATCTTATTTAGATTGACTTCTGTTGACACTACTTCAGTAGGGAAGAGTAGGGCACTGCCTCATTATTGCCAGTTGTCGGTGGAAGTCCTGGTTACCCACTCAACCTCCACTGACATTTGAAGATAGGTGGGGTCCTTATTACTGGCAGATGGAGGTGGAAGTGAGAATTCAAGCTTCCCTTTAGTTTTTCACTGATACTTCTCTGGCTTTAAGAATTAGAAATGCCTCACTACTGTTCCCTAGATGGCTTCCACTGACACTATGGAGGTGAGGGCCTCCTGACTCTCTGCTTTGCTTCTTCTGACAACATCTCAGCTTGGAGGTGGAGGGGGGCCTTGTAATGCTGGTGGGGATATAGGCCCAGACCACAGTGGGTGGGGTGCTCATTAGCATCTGGCGGGATGAAAGTCCCTGCTTCCTGCTTGACTCTCAGACACTATCCCTGTAGGGGGATTGAAGTATCTCATTACAGCCTGGATGGAAATTTAGGCTCCCAACTCGGTCCTTGCTAGTGTAGGTGGGACCAGGCCATTTTTCTTTTCCTGTGGTATTTGGCTAGAGTAGAGCAGTTATTGTCTTAAGGTTTTCTGTCTTGCTAGGTTGCCCTATTTTTTTTGTCTTGTGGCTAGAGAGAGCAGGCTTTTGTTGTGGTGTTTTCTTTCTTTCGTTTTTTGGTCTGCTCCTATTTCTGGTTTGCCAACTTCTTCTGCTCCAAGTCCTGGTGGGATATATGAGATAGAAAGAAAACCCAGAGAACTTACCACTATATCATTCATTCCTCGGTTCCTGAAATCCCTAGCAAGTCTGCCTTCCTTTCATCACTCAGTGTTATGTTTGTTTTCTATATAATGTCCATGGATTTCAGTTGAACTTACTGAGATAAATAGGAAAAAGTAAGTCTACTACTTGTTTTCAAAAATGAAAGTCTCATTTATTTAAAAACAATACTTTTTAATACTTTATTTTAAGATATATTTTATTTTTCCTTATATATTTTTGAAAACACAGAAAAGTATTAGAAAATAAATAAATATTACTTATGGTTCTATCATTGTTAACATTTGGTATATTTTCCTTAAGTTTTTTTCTATACATTTTCTTCTACATTGTTGAACTCATACTATAAATGCCTTTGTTCACCTTGACACATTATAAATATTCCCTTATGTTATTAACGTTTATTCTAAACATGAATTTGATGATTGAATAATGCTCCATTTTGAGGAGGTGTCATAATTGACTTAACCATTACCATAGTATCATAGTTGAGTTCATTCTAATGCATGTGTATAAAAATATCTATGTATTATATCTTTTCATTTCAAATTATTTACTTAAGACAATAATTTCAATATAATATGAATAAATAATGAAATTATAATATTTCATTATTATCTTAAGGTATTTCCTAAACATAATAATTGCATTACTACATCAAAAATTTAAACACTTTTAATGATCTTGATACATTTGCTGAATTGCTTTACAGAAAGTTCGTGCTACTTTATGAAGGATTCTATCAATTTTGTACCAGAATGCCCTTGTAACTGCCCTCTCGTCAGCTTTCAGTATGTGCCAAAGATCCTGACCAATTTAATAGGTAATAATGGTATCTTGTTGTTAGTTTTCCCTCCAACCTTATTCAAAATTATTCAGAGTTTGGTATCATGCAATTTGTTGGGAGTCTTATTATTTATATTACATACTGAATGCTAAAGTGCCACAGTGAATACAAAGATGAAAAAGACATGTTTTTCTCACCAGGGAACTCAAAGTATAGGAACAGCATTGGCTAATAAATACTGAACTTGTGCTATCAGGCAAGCATTATCTGTTCGAATGATAGTCTCCTTTGCTGTATCGTTAGCAGTTCCCAAATGCCACTGTGATAAGAATCAGTTGAGATACTGAGCTAGAAATGTCCTAGTTCTCTGACCCTATCCTCAGAAATTTGGAGGTGATGACCCAGAAATCTATATTTTAACAAGTGTCCATGTGATTCTGATGCTTATATTTTATAGTCTTACCTTTAGGCTCATTGATATATGTTATGGATTGGAAATAAGGGCTATATGATTATTGATCAAGAAATCATTTTCTCATGAGTACAACTGTTTCAACAGTTTCCAGAACCTATTTTAAGTGGGAGATTCCAAATCTCTACACTTTCTTTTTTTATTTATCAATAAAGAGGTTTTTCCCCAAGAGAAACAGTGGTTACTGTAATGGTATATACATGGCAGTCGCGCCCAGTAAGGAGTAGCATTCTATTAACACCTTTGGACCACATTTATATATCCATGTACTCTCTCTTGACATATCCTCCAGGGAAGACTTTCATGTCATTCATCTTTTCTCAGCCTTGGACAATAGCCAAACCATATCAATAAACACATATAACGAATTTGTACCTCGATGCTGTGGAGATACAAAGTAGATAAAACTCTGTTTCTGCCTCAGGGAGCTAATACTCTAATGGATGAAGTATGCATTTTATTTAAACAACTAAGGACAAATTTTACACAGATGACAAAGCGATCTAGAATTATATCAGCATGTCTCCCTCCCTTCCTCCCTCCCTCCCTCCCTCCCTCTCCCTCTCCCTTGTTTATTGAGCACTTTTTATGTAAAAGTCCTTCTGCTAGGTGTTAGTTATACAAAGGAAAGTCCTATGCCTCGATGTCTGGTGGAGGAGAGAGTTCAGTGAGCTAGTGCTTTGACACCAGTATTTGCGAGGTGCTGTAAGAACGCAGAGGAAGCTACAGTCAACTACTGGGTGACTTCATGAAAAAGTGTCAATTAAATAGAATCTTGATAGATGACTAGAAGTTCACCAGCAAGTCCCGATAAGGAAAAAGACATTCCGAGTCAAGAAGACACAATGTACAAAGGTACTGAGATGTAAAAGAACAAAGCACGTTCCATTCAGAGAACTGACTAGAGCTTGGCAAAGCTGGTGTGCAGGGTATATGTAAGTGTGTGGTGGAATGGGATGAGGAGAACAGAGAATTGAGACTGAAAAGATAGGTGTAGGGAGGATTAGAAAGAACTTTGTGTTGTTCTAAAGGGATTTAAGGCTTTTAAGTATGTGGCTAGCCATCCTGGTTTGCCTGAACTTCTTTGACATTAGCATTGAAAGTCCGATATACTGAGAAACCCCTCAGTCCTGGAAAAACCAGGATAGTTGGTCACTAGTAGGTGATTGAAATCATGTATCTGTTTTAGGAAGGTCACTTTTCAGCAGTGTGGACAACCTCAGACAGAGGTGGAACTGGACACAATGGCTCTTACAGTGATTCCAGTGATAGTATAGTTTGAACTCATAAGGCAGTAGTATTAAGGGTGGAGCAAAGGGGACCATTTGAGAAATATCTAGAAGACAATCAATAGAGCTTGAACTCTTTCGATGTTTAAGGAATGAGGAAGATAATATTAAAGGTAATTCCTAGATTTCTGAATCATACAACTAGATATGTAATGGTGGTGGTGGTGTTTGAAACACAGAGGAAGGCCGGACACGGTGGCTCATGCCTATAATCCCAGCACTTTGGGAGGCCGAGGTGAGAGGATTGCTTAAGCCCACAGGTTCAAGATCAGCCTGGGCAACTTGGTGAGACCTCATCTCTACAATAAATCAAAAAATTAGCCAGGCGTGGTGGCAGGTGCCTGTAGTTCCAGCTACTTGGAAGACTGAGGCGGAAGGATCAACTGAGCTCAGCAGGTTGAGGCTGTGATGACGGTGAGTGTGTCATTGCACTCCAGCCTGAGCCACAGAGTGAGACTCCGACTTAAAAAAACGAACAAACGAACGAACAATTAGTCTTGAACTTGTAATTCATTCCAATTGAGGAAGTGTCATAGAGAAAGTTTCATTTTGAATAATACTTTTAAAGATTGCTAGGATATACATTTTTTTAATTATTATTTTTTTTCTGGGAGAGGAAGCAGTGAGGTTGGGGCAGGCGTTTGTAAAACAAAAACAAAAGAAAAAATCCAAAAAAGTCATTGAATAAAGGAATAGAGGTGAGATGGCATAGAGCATCCCTAGGACTGGTGAATAGTTACAGGACATCTTCATTTTAGGTGCAACTGTGCCCAATTTGCATCTGATTAGACTGAGAAAAATGAGTGAATGGAAATGTATGGTGTTGTTACAAATGCAGGATAAGTCAGGACTAACCAACTGTGGGCCATGGATGGCCCTGGGATGCTAAGAAGAATGTCGAGATATGGATTCCCTTCAGCATTAAACAGGCATATCCATTTACCTGATCTGCACTATGCACATATTATTATTTTCCTATGGGTGCTATTATACGTAAAAAAGATTTTAAAGTACTGTGCTAAGAAAAATCCTTCTTTTGTCTGGTTTAGAGCCAAACCTAAACTGATATAAAATTACACCCAAGTTTTTGCTAGAATGCAAGATAACAAAATAAAAAATTAAGTTCCTTATAAACAAAAAACTTTGGCTACTTTTAAAAAAACCATTCGTCTGTGGGATAAATGGAATGCTTCCTAAACAAACAAACAAACAAACAAAAAATGAAAGCAGCTGGAGATTAGGTCACTTGTCTGTTGTTTTTGTGTAACATCTGAAATCAGTGGGGTGCAGCGATTAACATCTGAACTCTTGCAGAATGACTGACCCTTCAATAAGTCTTTATCATGAAACGGGGAAAGAGCTAGATTAAAAGAATCAGCAAAAGTACAATGATAACCAGATGAGAGTGTCTGATGTTCCCCCATTTCTTTTACTGTGAAATATATTATTATTAAATTATATATTATTATATGGTATACCTATATAAGAGCATGCAAAAATATTTATGTACAGCTGAATGGATAATCATAAGGTGAACACTCATTAACCATCATCTAGGTTAAAAAAATAGAATAATGCCAGGTCAGTTTTAAAAAAACAGTTATGGTGGACTTTAGTGGGTTCATTGATGACATCTAAGTATGGTTTAGGTATTAGATAAGATAAAACCACAAGCTCGCTGACCTGGAAAAATGTAGGCCATTGAATAGAAAAGCAGATTGTAAAATAACATTTGCAGAATGATTTTACTTTGGTAGAAGAAAAAAATATGTATGTAAAGTTGTTAATTGTGGTAATCTCTGGGTTGTGGTAATGTAAAGTTTCCATTTGTATTTTTTTCAGGTTTTTATTTAAAATTTAGAGGCCATTGGCTGTTGTTTTTTCCCCCAGGTTTTTATTTAAAATTTAGAGGTCATTTACTGCTGTTTTTTTTCAGGTTTTTATTTAAAATTTAGTCTATTTGTATTTTAATTTTCTGATATTTAAGATGTGCATGTGTTGCTTCTGTAATAATAAACACATAAAACATCCCCCTGAGATAATGTTATATTATCTGGCCCAGCATTTAATGTCTTGAATTACCCTGTATCAGTTGGGTATGGCATCCCAGGATGTTTGAAAAAGGTAGAAATTCCGGGCTTCCTTATGCCCCACTATTCTCTCAAACAATTTTCCATTCTTATCAAATCACTTACTTTCCTCTCACTTATTCTAATTTCAGCATTTGTCACTTCTGTCCATTTTATGAAATTCTCTGGCATACCAGGGGCCCCTTTTCTGTCAGCAAAAAACAAAATCATGCATCATTGCTTGATGGTGCTATCTTAGGAATTTCAAGGATCTTTCCCCAAGGCTGTGATGAAATCTAAATACAGTCATAGACATGAATCAAATAGTCTTGGCGCACTGGGCAATGCTGATGCTCAGATGATTAATATGTCACAATAGCCAAGGAGTCACATAGTGACAGGCTAGCTCCCATTCCTGGGGCCCAACCATGGGGCTTCCTGCATGTGACATGCTCCTTCTCCCAGAAGACTCTCTGATAGTTCTCAAGCAGGTGATCTGCAAAAGTATTAACATCACTTTG
The DNA here is from genome assembly GCA_963574415.1 of Tarsius wallacei. Classification (NCBI taxonomy): domain Eukaryota; kingdom Metazoa; phylum Chordata; class Mammalia; order Primates; family Tarsiidae; genus Tarsius; species Tarsius wallacei. The sequence continues at coordinate 82,342 of CAUYQG010127977.1, forward strand.
CATGAATGGTGCAAAAGAATCCATCTTTCATTGAGTGAGGGCCACGTGGCAACTTTGAAGTGAAGGCAGGCATCTCTTTGGAAGAGATTTATGACCGTAGATGTGCACCTGTGAGTGGCCTGCAAGCCATCATATATGTGGTATTCAGAAGGTTCCTATTGCCACAAAAAACTGCAGGCATCAAAATGTAGAGGGACCCAAGAGAGCCAATAATTCAACCTTCACTGTAACAGATGAAGAAACAGGCCCAGACGGGGAAGGAATTATTTAATAGGATCCATATTCAGACTAAAACCCAGCCAATACTTTTTGTTTTTTTTCTATACCACTGGTTGCAAACCTGTGGGCCACAACTCTTGATGAGTTATTGCTATGGATCCAAGGACTCACATGGCCAAAAAATATTGGTATTGTCTCCATTACCAAAAGTATGAGAGCATGTGGCATTTTTTGAAATGTCATATAAATGTGTAAAAAAATACATGTGACCATTTTAATAATAAAGCAAAACCTATTTGATCATTGTCTAAATAAGAGAATAGAACACTGCTAGCATTCTTATGGTTCCCTGGGGGCCCTCCCTAAACACAATCCATCTTTGTTGCTCTCTCCCAATCTGGATATAATCTCTCACATGACTTTTGTAATTATTATGTCCTTGCCTTTTTTTTTTTTTGTTTTTTCATTTTATATATTTTCAGATTTAATGGAGCAAGACATGGCAATGTTACAGTGCACCACAATCTAGCATACATGTAGTAATATCTTCCAAAAGGTTTTCCGCAGACCATAGTTTAAGTTTCATATTATATAAAACAGAGGGCTCTGAGGTGCTCTCATTTTCAAATTACTTCAGATTAGGGCCTTCTTTAATACTCTTTAAGATATACGATGTTAAAAACTGCATTTGCTGACATTATTTTCAGGTTAGTCTTCAAGGTGAGTAATTAAAGTTACTGTTAATTGAGCATTTACTGTGTGGTAGAAATTACCACAACCATTAAGCTTTAAAAAATACTAGGATACAGGCAAAGTTTTTTTAAAGTGGATTTTTTGAGGTAAAATAGACATACAATACATTGAAAATATTTAAAGTATATCATTCAATAAGTTTTGGCATATGTATATTTCCGTGAAACCATCACCACAATCAATATTATGAGCATGTCTGTCATCCCTACATTTCTTCGTACCACTTTGTAATCATTCCTCTTACCCCTCTCCGTCCCCCATTCCAATCCAAGGACTCATCTGCCTTCTGTCACTATAGACTAATTTGCTTATTCTAGCATTTCATATACATGGAATCATGAAATATGTACCCTCCTTATCTGGATACTTTTACTCAACATACTAACTTTGAGGTTTATATATGTTGTTGCAGATATCAATAGCTGATTCCCTTTTATTATTAAGAAGTGTTCCATTCCATTGTCCATACTATAAATTGTTTATCCAATGATGAATATGTGGGTTATTTTCAGTTTGGGGCTATTATTAAGTAAAATGTTATGAACACTGTGTACAAGTCTTTATAAGATCATGGCTGCTGTTACTCTTGAGCAAAGTCTTCTAATCCATGAACACTGGATACTTTTTTCATTTTTTTGTCTTTGTTAATTTTTTCATTAATGTTTTCTA